>PVJI01016825.1:0-37229 GCA_004026765.1 Micronycteris hirsuta
GGTTGCCTCTCACATGGTCCTCACGGGGACCTGGCCTGCAACCCAGGCATGTGCCCTGACTGGGAATCGAACCGGGACTGCTTGGTTCCCAGCCCGCGCTCAATCCACTGAGCTACACCAGCCAGGGCGGAACATGTACATCATTTTATTTTTAAATGAAGCTTGAGCCCTTTTTTTTTTTTTTTTAAAGAATTATAGTTCTGCCCTGGCTCGTGTAGCTCAGTGGATTGAGTGTGGGCTGCGAACCAAAGGGTCGCCAGTTCGATTCCCAGTCAGGGCACATGCCTGGGTTGCAGGCCAGGTCCCCAGGTGGGCCACGTGAGATGCAACCGTACATTGCTGTTTCTCCCCATCTCTTTCTCCCTCCATTCCTTTCTGTCTAAAAATAAATAAATAAAATCTTAAAAAAAAAAAAAGAATTATAGTTCTGCCCTGACTGATGTGGCTCAGTTGGTTGAACACTGGCCTGCGAAGTGAAAGGTTGCTAGTTCGACTCCCAGTCAGGGCACATGCCTGGGTTGTGAGGCAGATCCCAGATCCCTGATTCCCTGCTGGAAGCATGTGAGAGGCAACCAGTGTTTCTCTCACGCATCGATGTTCCTCTTCCTCTCTTTCTCCCTCCCTTCCCCTCTCCCTAAAAAATAAATAAAATCTTAAAAAAAAATAAAAAAGGATTGTAGTTCCTAGGAACTATCTATTCATGGCCTTTGTGTTTTTCTTTTGGGTTGTTGGCTTTTTTTCTAATATATAGAATATTTCTTTATATATTAAGAGAATAAACCTTTGACTATGATATGTGATGCATGCATTTTTCTTCAGTTGGCTGTTTGTCTGTTTTTACTTTTTATGGCATGTTTTGCTATATAATAATTTAAAATTTTTTATGTGGTGGGCTGGGAACCAAAGGGTCCCGGTTCGATTCCCAGTCAGGGCACATGCCTAGGTTGCAGGCCAGGTCCCCGTGAGGGCCATGTGAGAGGCAACCATACATTGCTGTTTCTCTCCCTCTCTGTCTCCCTCCCTTCCCCTCTCTCTAAAAATAAATAAAAATAAAATCTTTAAAAAATAAATAAATAAATAAAATAAAATTTTTATGTGGTTGAAATTATATATGCCTCTGGGCTCGATCGCACACTTTATTTTTTAAAGACCTCATTTTTTTATCTATAGTTTTTTTTTAAGTATGTTTTATTGATTATTCTATTACAGTTGTCCCATTTTTCTTCCCTTTATCCCCCTCCGCCCTGTACCCCGCTTCCCTCCAGCATTCTCCCCACCTTAGTTCATGTCCATGGGTTGTACATATAAGTTCTTTGGCTTCTCTATTTCCTATACTATTCTTAACCTCTCCATCTGTTTTGTACCTACCAATTATGGGAGGAGAAAGAGAGAGAAACATCAATGTGTGAGAGATACATCATTTGGTTGCCTCTCACATGCCTCCAACTGGGGACCCGCAACCCAGGCATGTGCCCTGACTGGGAATCAAACCTGCAACTTTTCAATTTGCAGGCCAGCACTCAATCCACTGAGCCATATCAGCCAGGGCTTGATATTTAATGAGAAAGAGAGCAGAGAAATAAAGATACTTTATAGGGACCAGTAGTATTTTTCCAAGATGGGTTACACAGTAAGATGTTTTATGATCATGGGACTCATTTTGAAAAGAGGGAAAAATTAATGGCATAGGAAAGACAGAGGGAAATAATTTTGGTGTCAAATCTTTATGTGTGTACAGGAATTGTATATAGAGCAAAGAAAAGATGTCTTTTGATTGGAGCAGAAAGGAAGGCAGAGTACATTGATTCAAGCACCTGTAGTTTGGTAGATATTAGGAAGAATAGCTATAATTTTCAGTGAAAAGGTAGATGAAATGATCATATGAGGGGGGTAAAAATCTCGATAAGGATTGAAGTTTGAGGAGAGAAAATTATGAAAGTATATTCTTTAGTGCAAACTCATTGAGAAATGCAGTAGGATTGCCCGGTACAGTTAAATGCCCTTTTAAAATTTGGGGACGATAATGAAAGTGAGACTCAAGTACAGTCATTTTAATATTCAGATGTTTGGGGGTGGGGCATGAAGTAGGATTTAACTGAGGTAGGAGTTTTGCCAAGATAATGTGATGGAAGAACATTGAAGTTGCTGGGAATGGTAATAGGAATAGAGATAGAGATGGAGAGATAAAGATCCTGACATTGAGAGAGTGCAAGAACTGAAAGTGACATGGAGGGAGGAATAGCATTGTGGTTGTTGGAGAAACAGTTTGAGGTAGTTCAGGCTTTAGATGAGAACAAACTTGATTTTCATACACGAGCCATAAGACCTTAGATAATTTACTTATCCCCTTTGTGCCTCACATTCTTCATTGGAAAACTGGTATCATCTGAAAAACAGGCATCTTTCATGGAGTAATGCTGTATTTCAGTTATTTTGAGTATCATTAAGATAAAGTACATGAAGGAGCTAAGCATGGGCTTGGCTATAGTCATTACTTTCCAGGTCAGCCTCACTCGTGCTCCCTCCCTTGTCTTGCTGCCATTCACCCTATTGTCTGGGTGAATGTGACCAGTGTTGTGTGCCTCACTTACATTCTCTTGGCTCTCGCAGCTGTATTTTTGCAATGGCCTCTGTTGATAATTCCATTCTCGTTGGGTAAAACATTTCAGATGTCTCATTCCTTCTGAAAACAGACATTCTGATTTGTTTAGTGCTGGTATATTTTATGTATCTTTTCACTAGCTGGTTACTTGAAATGGGCTGTTTTTCCCCCCTCTCACTACAGTTTAATATGCTTGAAAGAAAGCACAAATACTAGCTTAACTCTATCCAGAAATATTCTGATCTGAAATGGTATGTTGGAATAACTGTTGCCAGTGTTTTCTTCAAACTATTAGGACATAATGGCTATAATATTAGTCTTATCCTCTAGCCTTACTGACCTGCTAAGTGACCTAGGGCAGCAGACTTTTTCTTTGCTGGGCATATTTTCTCCCCTGACCTCCTCTCTCTCTCTTCCCATTTCTTACCTGGCTAGCATGCTCTTCTTCTTGTGTCTCAGTTTATGTATTACCTTGGTATGGAGGCTCCACCCCTCTCATGTTTTCAAAGTAAGTTCTTTTATGTGTTTCCTTCAGAGCATTTACCAAAACTTAAAATTATTTTACTTAGTTGAGAAAAACCAACTATTTTTTTTATCTGTCTCTCTTACCTGAACAAGTGTCTGACTTCCAGAAGGTGATAACTAGACATTCTCAATAAATGAATACATGGAAAGCTGATAGTGTACTTGACTGTGAGGTTTATTAACAAACTCCAAGAACCAGACTTAAGTGCTTATTAAACTTTAATTTTTTCATTTCATCCTCATAAAAACCCTAGGAGATAGATGTAACTTATTTTATAGAGAGAAATGGATCACAACAAAGCTTTAAGTAGTAGAACTTGAATTTAGAACCCAGGTTTGATCTAAACCTTTTCTTAACTGCTGCTTTCCTTATACTGGAATTGAGTCAGTCATTACGTCTTACTCCCTGTCTCTTTGTAGGAACTTCTAGCAATAGTAAAACAAAAGACTGCGGAGAATTTAGATGATGTCACCTTCTTGTTTACCTTGAAAGCACTTTGGAATCTTACAGACGAATCTCCAGCTGCCTGCAAACACTTCATTGAAAATCAGGGATTGACAATCTTCATCCAAGTCTTGGAGGTGGGAATTCAGGATTGAGTTTATGTGTAAAAGTTCTTTTCTTCATGATAAAGTAACCTTCATGTTCTTTTGACAGAATTTTTCAGAGTCAGCAATACAAAGCAAAGTACTTGGTCTTTTGGTAAGGTTTTGTTTTGAGTTAATTCTAATTACTAAAAATTAATTCTAATTACTAAAAATCAGAAAACTAACACTTATGTAGTACCTACTATATGCTAGGCACTTTTGTAAGCAATTGACATGCGTTAACGTGTTTAATCTTCATGTTATCACTCTAAAGTAAATACCATTATATCAGTCATCTATTGCTATGAACCAACTATGGCTTAAAACAGCCGCCATTTTATTTACTTACGCATCTGTGGGCCAACAGCTGGAATTCGGTTCAGTGGTGTGGCGGTGCTGATCTCATGTGGCGTTACTCATGGAGCTGCATTCATCTGATGGCTCAGCTAGGGTGAGACATGAATGAGGCACAGCTAGCACTTTGACTGCAGCCTGGTGACACTTCAGGGTAGAGGGCCCATCTAAGCCATGCCTGGGCTCTTGACCCACAGAAACTGAGAAACAAAAATGTGCATATGTTTTAAGCCAGTGGTTTTGTGGCAATATGTTACACAGCTCAGAAAATGAATATAATACATAAAATAAGGAAAATACTACCTGCCTTTCACTGTTACTGTTAAACTTCAAGCTAATATAGTATATAGTAGGCCCCCAGGAATGTTAACTATTTGAATCAGGCCTGGATTTAGATCCTAGTTCAATGTGAACCGGACAAGTTAGTCTGAATGTCATATATTTTTGTACGACTATTTTAAAGATGAAATAAGGTAGATTGAAAAGACATTTTTGTCTGTCTGATATAGTGCCTGGCACTTAGTAAGTGCTTACTGACTGATTTGTTGTTACTGAGCATCCTATTCAGGGGGTGGGATTGTGGGTATTAGGCTAAATTGAGAGGCAGAGTAGGACTGAGTATCGTGAATGTATCTGAGACGAGCACTAGGAGAGGGAGAGGAGCCAGTTCCTGATTCTCCCTTTCTTTCCTGTTTCTGTTCCCTGCTCCATTTGACCTGTAGAACAACATAGCTGAAGTCAGAGAGCTCTCTTCCAAGCTGGTGACCAAAGATGTGGTGAAGCATGTTAGCATCTTGCTCCACAGCAAAGAAATGGAAATCAGCTACCTTGCTGCAGGCATCATAGCCCACCTGACATCTGACAAACAGCCCTGGATGTCCTGTGACCTTCAGAGGAGTGCTCTTCTCCAAGATCTGGTACAAGAGCCATTCTTCTTCCCAGAACCCAGCATAATCTCTGCAGAAAACCTGTTCTTCTAGATCACAGGAGTGTTAGAAACATGTATTCATTGTAGAAAGTGGGAAACACAGAAAAGGATAAAAAAAATTGTAAATCACCCATATCCTCCCCTTCAAAGCTAACCTTTAACATTTTGTTGCATTTCTTCTGATATTTTTCTTTCTTTTTAAAATTTTTATTGTATTTTTTCTATTACCATATATTTTTCTTTTATAAAAAGGTTATATATGCAAGCATTGTATATGGCTTATTCCAATTCTCTCTCACATTCAGGTCTTTTTAAAGCTATTTCTTTTGGTATTTACTTTCATATCTCTAACATGTGTTCCTCCTTTTTAAAACAATTTTAAATTTATTTTTTAGAGAGAAGGGAAGGGAGGAAGAAGGAGAGCGAGAGACATTATCAGTGTGTAAGAGAAACACCAATCAGTTACCTCTTGCACATCCCCATCTGGGGACCTGGCCTGCAGCCCAAGCATGTGCCCTGCCTGGGATTCAAACCAGCGACCTTTTAGTTTGCAGGCAGGTGCTCAGCCCACTGAGCCACACTAGACAGGGCTGTATATCTGCTATATTGCTGGCATCCCAGGATATTCCTTTGCTGTCATCCTGAGGAAATTTATTTTATTTTATTTTATTTTAGAGAAAGAGAAAGAAACACTGATTTGTTGTTCTACTTATTTATGCATTTTTTGGTTTCCTATATGTGCCCTGACCAGGAGTTGAACCTGTAACTTTGTTCGTGGGACAGTGCTCTAATTGAGTTACCCCGCCAGGGCCTGGGGATTCCTTTTGCCTCTCTTTTACGGAATTTCCTGTTTCCTGGTTTGCATGCCTTTCTGTTTTTTTGGAGTATTCCCTCATTTTGTTGGATCATATTTAGTAGCTTCCTATGAAGAGATAGTGAAAGAGAAGATTTGAGAGCTTATCTTTTAAAAAACATCTTCACATTTAGTTGATTAAATGGCAGAGTATAGAATTTTGCTTTTGAGATATTTTCCCTTCCACATTTATAAGTCATTGCTGTGTTGTCTTCTTCTTCCTCAATATCACTGTTGAGAAGTCCCTTGCCATTTTTCTTTGGAAACTTTAAGATCTTTATTCTTGGTGTTTGGAAATCACAGTCATGCACCTTGGTGTGGGTATATTTTCATCTGTTATGTTTGACTACTTATGGCTCTGGAAGCTCATTTTCTTCAATTCTGGGAAGTTTCTGCCTCCCTCCCTCCCTCCCCTATCCCTCTCTTCCACTCCTTTTTTGAGGGATGTTGGCCCTACCAGACTCATCATTTCTTATCTGTTTCCCTATCTGTCTGTTTTTATCTTTTTCATATTCTATTACATTTTGCATTTTTGCTATTTTTTATTTCCGAGAGCAGCCCCTATTAGCTCTTTAAAGGCATTAATGATAGTTTGGGGGTTTAGATTTTCTCTTCCTCCAAGGTCTCTGTTTCCTTCAGGTTGCTTTCCCCCCCTATTTTTGTACCTTTATGTTACAGATTTTCTTAAAGTGTGTGGTGATCCTCAGCTTTCGTAGGCTGTGTGCCAGTGGATGAAACTGGTAAACCGTGGGCTTCACTGCAGAGTGACGGGATTAGCTGTGCCTCAGTGTCAGTGTCATTAGGTCTTTTTTCCTGAACTGGTTGGGATTTATCTGAAAAAGAACCTTCTGTTCTCCTGATTGAAAACTGTAAGCTTGACTGCCAACAGTCTGAACACCCATAAGAGGAAGAATATTGAGGGCAAGATGGTCTCAGCATTTTGTATTTATGAGGTTGGCAAAAAAGTTTGTTGGCTTTTAAAGTAAAACTAAAAGACATTTTTTACCAGTAACTTCATTGAACAATGTATTCACCATTCCACTGCCTTCTGCCATCTTTTAGGCAACTGCATAATTCCCTAATTCTGTCTTCCCGAGACTTTTTATCTTTTTTGAGCAAAGAACTGTTGGAGATGCCTTTTGCAGTCTTCCAGGGAATTGAAATTTTTTCCGTTAAGAGAATTTTGTAAAGACCGAAACAAATGGAAATCTGAAGGTGCAATGTCTGGTGAATATGGTGGATGAATCAGAACTTCCCAGTCAAGCTGTAACAGTTTTTGCCTGGTCATCAAAGAAACATGTAGTCTTGCATTATCCTGATAGAAGATTATGTGTTTTCTATTGACTAATTCCAACACTTTTTGTTGAGTGCTACTTAAGGCTGGTCTAATTGGTCATATGGTACTTGTTGGAATTAATCATTTGGTTTTCCAGAAGGAGCTCATAATAGAGGACTCCTTTCCAATCCCACCATATATACAACATCACCTTCTTTGGATGAAGGCTGGCGTTAGGTGTGGTTGGTGGTGGTTCGTTTCACTTGCCCCATGATCTCTTCCGTTCCACATTATTGCCAAGTATCCACTTTTCATCATCATCACAATTTGTTTTAAAACTGGAACATTTTTATTACATTTCAGTAGAGAATCCCACGCACAAATGTGGTCAAGTTTTTTTTCTCTTTAACTTATGTGGAACCCAGACATCAAAGCAATGAACATAACCAAGCTGGTGCAGTTGATTTTCAACCTTTGATTTGGATATTTGAGTATGTCAGCTGTCTCCTGTGTGGTATAACATTGATCTCAATATCTTGATTTGATTGCTATCAACCGCAAGTGGTCTACCTGACCATGGAGCATCGTCCAGTGGGAAATCTCTAGCATGAAACTTTGTAAACCATTTTTGATATTCAATCAGTCACAGCACATTCTCCATACATTGCACAAAATCTTTTTTTGCATTTTTACCTTTTTAAAAAAAGATTTTATTTATTTTTAAAGGGAGGGAGAAAGAGAAAGAAACATTGATGTGAGAGAGAAACATCGATTGGTTGCCTCTCCCACACCCCCATCCCCTAACCCCCAGCTGGGGACTCAGCCCACTATCCAGGCATGTGCCTTAATGGAGAATCAGACAGTGACATTTTGGTTTGTGGAATGACGCCCAACCCACTGAGCCACACCAGTCAGGGTATTTTTACCTTTCTTGAAATAATAAAGGATAATATGCTGAAAATGTTGTTTATTTTCTTTCATATTCATTATGAAAATGGTTATACAAAAAAATCACCAGTTTTGATTGTTTTTTTTTTAATGCAAACTGATATGACAGCTGTCACAATACAATCTAACAAAATTACTTCGAATGAAGTTAAAGTTAAATGCTATTAGAGCCATCTTACAGGAAAAGCCCAACAAGCTTTTTGGCAAACCCAGTAGGTTGTCACTCCAGCCTCCTGTTTTCACCATGGTTCTCCCACCCCTCAGTTGTTCATGGGGTTGCCCAGTATACAGGAGGGTGGGAGATAAGATCTGGGAGTCTTGATTCTTTGATACTTTCACCTAATCCTCTTATTTTTAACCCCACCTCTAATCCCAGTTCCTGGTGTGCCACCTTTTTCAGTGTCTTGCAGGGGTTCTGTTCAAATTGGAAGTGTTATTCTGTATGTGGGGTTTAGGAAAATAGTGAATGCATGTTCAGTTCTCCATCTTTAAACAAAGCCCTCCCACCCCTTTCGTTTACTTTATCTGCTGGGTGTTTTTTATTGTTTATGCTATTATAGTTGTCCCACTTCTCTCCCCTTTGTCCTGCCCTAGCCCTGCCCCTACTTCCATAATCAGTCCCCTCACTGATGTCCATGTCCATGGGTCCTTCATATATCTTCTTTGACTAATCCTTTCACCTTCTTTTAATCAGCCCCCCTCCCCACTTACAGTTGTCAGTCTGTTCCATGATTCTATGCTTCTGTTATATTTTGCTCATTTTATTTGTTCATTAGATTCCTCTTATAAGTGAGGTCATATGGTACTTGTTTTTCACCGACTGGCTTGTTTCACTTAGTGTAATAGTCTTCAGTTCCATCCATGCTGTCCAGAAGCCCCTTTTTATTTCTTTGTTTTCCACATGACTTTGTTCATATTCTATATATATAATAGTTTACCTAGATAATATTTTGGCCTAAATTAGGGTAATCATTCCTGTATTTTGAAATTTTATGTTGTTTCATATATATTTAATTGAAATAGCTTATTATGACCTTTTAAAAATGATGGATAACTATCATCCTCATTTCTCTCTTTGTATAGTATGCAACCATCCAGAATTGGCCAAGTTCAACTTGTAAGATGACAGCATTGGTGACCTACAGGTAATTTCATGATGGTGTAGTGCTTTTCTTAAAGCTTGTCCTCACTCTACTCACTGTGTAGAGGCCATGGCACAAAGATAAAATATGAGAGTTAAATAGCTTTGTGTTCAAGTCCTATTTCTTTGTGATTTGGGAAGTCACTTTTAGAAAATCTGAGACTCAGTTTTCCTCATTTGTAAAATGAGGCTGACAGTGTGCAAGATGAAGTTTGAAATGAGATATTACATGTATGGAGTGTCTGGCACAGAGTGTAATCTCTAGCTCCCACTGTATTTTCTATGATGCATGTGTCTCAGGGAGGAACTGACCATATGGAGAAAATGTTGAAAATTATTCTTATATCTCTGATGTTAGCCTGAATTCTGAGGGAACATCTTCTTTGTACCTTTTTAGATCTTTCAAGGCATTTTTCCCGCTCCTTGGCAACTTCTCTCAACCAGAGGTTCAGCTCTGGGCACTATGGGCTATGTATCATGTCTGCAGTAAAAACCGTATGTATTTAGTATAATGATAAAGTTCAATATGGAATTTGAAAAAACCTTTTCTGTGTCCTGAATTCAACTCCTTTTTAAAAGAAACTGAAAAACTTTTTTATTAGTTTAAAAAATGCAACAGAATTATAATATATTTGGAAGTGAATGTCAGGCATCATAGAAAGTGCCTATCTCCCACAGGCATGCACTGTCAGTAATTTGATAGCTGTAGGGAGCATTTGAGATCTTGTTCCTGGCATATGTTGTCAATTTGATTCACATTCCTATAACACCTTCTTTAAAATGTTAATAGCTATAGCTATTCTTCTAGATACTTCTCTATGTATATACTATAGTATATAATATTATATATGAATATGATAATATTTTTAAACAAAAAGGGCTCATTCTGTGCATTCTGTTGTATAGCTTGCTCTTTTCACTCAGCAGTTTATCATGAATACTATTCCAAAAGTTACACATAGATCTGCCTCTTTGTAATTAGTGATTTGTGGGAGACTGGGCGGGTCAGGAGTTGTTTTCCCAGCTAGAGTAAATGTTTCCATGTTTTGCTCTTTTAAATCCCTCTTTGAGAATTTTTTATGTATTTTTTGCTAACGATCATTGTAAAATTTTTGGCTTTTATTATAAAAGATATATAGGCTATAATTTTATGCTAAAAATAGATAACTTTTAGAATTAAGGATTTAGCTAGCAGCAAAAGCATAAAATTTATCTCAAAATACCTTTAACAAGTAATGAGACTTATATGCAGAAAACTTTGAGAACAAACTTAAAAGCCTGACATAATTATGAGACATACTTTATTCCTAGATGGAAAGGCTTAAGGTACAGATGTCAATTTTTTTACTTTATGGATAGAATGCAATTGAAGTGAATGAGTAAGAGATGAGGGATCTGAAAATTAATCTAGAGTTAATCTGACAGAATACAAAAGAAAGAACTGAACAGGGAAAATGGTTTTAAGAGCTTGACCTAATACTTCTCTTTAAATTGTACCAAAATACTGTGAATAGTGCTGGCATATGAATAGATAGAGGCAGACCATTTGGTAAGAGTGGCCTAGAAACAGACCATTATATTCAGTTACAACAGCAGTGACTCTTACACAACTAGAACTTAGTTGAATACTTATTATGTGCAGACAGTGTTGTAACCTCTTTATGAATAACCCATTTAATTTTAACAAATAGGAGAAGGGAACATTATTATTATCCATCTATTACAGATGAGAAAACAAGGCACAAAGAAGTTAAGCAACTTGCCCAAAGTTAAAACAGCTGGCAGAGCCAGGGTTGTAACCTACTGACCTTACTCCAAATTATCACTGTTAGTAAGGCCACTTAGTATTTCCTTCACCATGGAGATGTAGTAATTTATTGAACCAGTCTCCTTTATATGGACATTTTTTTCCAGTCTCTTCTGTTGCAAACACTGGTTCAATGAATATATATATGTATGTATATGTGAATAATGACACATGTATGTATATAGTAAAAGTAGGGGGAAATGCATGTGTGATAATTAAGAAGACAGACACCAGAAGCAGACTGCCTGTATTCTATTCCTACTTTCTTTACCACTTTCTAACTGGGAACTTGAGCAAGTTACTTAAACTATCTGTGCCCCACTTTCCTCATCTATGAAATGGGGATAAAAAATACCTACTTTATAGGACTGTTAGGAAAATTAAGTGGGTTAATATTTAAGTATTTAAAATATTGCTTAGCTGATAGTACAAGCATAGTACAAGTACACATAGCATTTGTTAATAAGTAAGTGCATGAGTTAATTTCTGGAATACTTAAAATTCTTGAGTCAAAATATTATGAACATTTACATTTTTTTGCTATTGGATTGTCTGAGTTCATTATACATTTTGGATATTAACCCTTTATCGACTATATCATTTGCAAATGTCTTCTCCCATTCCGTAGGTTGCCTTTTTGTTATGTTGTTTCCTTTGCTGTGCAAAAGATTTGAAATTTGATGTCCTGTTTATTTTTGTTCTTGTTTTTCTTGGCTGAGGAGACAGATCCAAAAATTGCTAAGACCAAGATCAGTGGGTTTACTACCTATTTTAGGTCTTTAATTCATTTTGAGTTAATTTCTGTATGTGTTATAAGAAAGTAATTCATTTTCATTCTTTTGCATGTAGCTGTCTGGTTTTCCCAATAGCATTTATTGATGAGATTGTATGTTCCTGTCTCCTTTATTATAGATTAATTGACCATATAAACATGGGTTTACTTCTGGGCTATTTTGTTTCATTGATCTATATGTCTTTTTTTTTTTTTTTTTTTTTTTTTTTGCCAGTAACACATTGTTTTGGTTACTATAGCTTTGTAGTACCGTTTGAAATCAGGAAGCATAATTACCTGCAGCTTTGTTCTCCTTTCTCAAAAGTGTTTTGGCTGTTTGGAGTCTTTTGTGGTCTAATACAAATTTTAGGATTATTTTTTCCAGTTCTAGTTCTTTGAAAAATGAACTAGATTGTTTTGAATCTGCAGGTTGTTTTGGGTAGTATGGGTATTTTAACAGTATTAATTCTTTCAGTCCATGAATACAGTACATCTTTACATTTATTTGTGTCTTCTTCAGCTTGTTTTTCTTCTTTTTTTTTTTATGTTTTATTGATTATGCTATTACAGTTGGCCCATTCTTTTTCTCCCCTTTATCCTCCTCTGCCTGGAACCCCCTTTTCCCTCCAGCATTCCCCCCTGCCTTTAGTTCATGTCCATGGGTCATACATATAATTTCTTTGGCTTCTCCATTTCCTATACAATTCTTAACCTCCCCTTGTCTATTTTGTACCTACCAATTATGCTTCTTATTTCCTGTACCTTTCCCCCCCTTTCTCCTCCTCCCTGTTCAGAACCCTCCATGTGATCTTCAGTTGTGTGATTCTGTTCCTGTTCTAGTTGTTTGCTTAGTTTTTTTTTTTTAGGTTCATTTATTGATAGTTGTACATTTGTTGTTTTATTTCATTTTATTGTTTGTATTTTTGATCTTCTTTTTCTTTGATAAGTCCCTTTAACATTTAATGTAATAAGGGCTTGGTGATAATGAATTCCTTTAACTTGACCTTATTCTGGGAAGCACTTTATCTGCCCTTCCATTCCAAATGATAGCTTTGCTAGATGGAGTAATCTTGGATGTAGGTCATTGCTTTTCATGACTTTGAATATTTCTTTCCAACCTCTTCTTGCCTATAAGGTTTTTTTTTTTGAGAAATCAGCTGACAGTCTTAGGGGAGTAGTTTCTTTGCTGATTTTAAGATTCTCTTCATTAATCTTTGTCAATTTAATTACAGTGTGTCTTGGTGTGTTCCTCTTTGGGTCCAAGTTGTTTAGGACTCTCTGAGCTTCCTGTACTTGTATGTCTATTTCCTTTGCCAGATTGGGGAAGTTTTCCTTCATTATTTCTTCAAATAAGTTTTCAATTTCTTGCTTTTCTCTTCTCCTTCTGATACCTCTATGATTTGGATGTTAGAACATTTAAAATTGTCTCAGAGGTTCCTAAGCCTCTCCTCAATTTTTTGAATTCTTGTTTCTTCATTCTGTTCCAGTTGAATGTTAATTTCTTCCTTCTGTTCCAAATTGTTGATTTGAGTCCCAGTTTCCTTCTCATCACTGTTGGTTCCCTGTGTATTTTTCTTTATTTCACTTTGTATAGCCTTTACTTCTTCCTTTATTTTGCATTCATACTCAATCATTTCTGTGAGCATCCTGATTACCAGTGTTTTGAACTCTGCATCTGATATGTTGGCTATCTCCTTGTTGCTTAATTGTTTTTCTGGAATTTTTTAAAAAAATTATTTTATTGGCCCGGCTGGTGTAGCTCAGTGGATTGAGCGCAGGCTGGGAACCAGAGGGTCCCGGTTCGATTCCCAGTCGGGGCACATGCCTGGGTTGTGGGCCAGGTCCCCAGTGAGGACCATGTGAGAGGCAACCATACATTGCTCTTTCTCCCTCCCTTCTCCTCTCTGTGAAAATAAATAAATAAAATCTTAAAAAAAAAAAATTATTTTATTGTTGTTCAATTACAGTTGTCTGCATTTACCCTCCACCCCCACCCCAGGCAAACCCACCTCTCTCCCTTGCTTCCACCCTCCCGCTTGGTTTTGTCCATGTGTCCTTTATAGCAGTTCCTGAATACCCTTGTCCCCATTATCCCCTTCCCCCTCCCCTCTGGTTACTGCCAGAATGTTCTAAACTTCAATGTCTCTGGTTCTATTTTGTTTCTCTGATTGTATTTTGCTTGCTTACCTCACAAGCGTCTTGGCTGTGACTGATCTGAATTCCCCGGTAGCTGATCTGGCCTCGGTGCCTTCGCTCCTGAGTCCTTATATAAAACCTTTTAACATTTCATATAGTAGAGGCTGCATGATGATGTACTCCTTGAACTTGACCTTATCTGAGAAGCACTTTATCTGCCCTTCCATTCTTAATGAAAGTTTTGCTGGATAGATTATTCTTGGTTGTAGGTCCTTGCTTTTCATGATTTGAAATATCTCTCTCCAGCCCCTTCTTGCTTGGAAGATCTCCTTTGAGAAATCCGCTGACAGTCTTATGGGAATTCCTTTGTAGGTAGCTGTCTTCTTTTCTCTTGCTGCTTGCAAGATTTTCTCCTTATTCTTAATCTTGGGTAATGTAATTATGATGTGCCTTGGTGTGTTCCTCTTTGGGTCCCACTTCTTTGGGGTTCTCTGAGCTTCTTGGATTTCCAGGAAGCTTATTTCCTTTGCCAGATCTGGGAAGTTCTCGTTCATTATCTGTTCAAAAATACGTTCAATTTCTTCGTGTTCCTTTTGTCCTTCTGGCAGCCCTATGATCCAGATGTTGGGTCGTTTATAAATGTCTCTGAGGTTCCTGAGTCCCTCCTCATTTTTTTTGAATTCTTGTTTCTTCCTTCTGGTCTACACCATTGGTTTGAGTTCCAGCTTCCTTTTTTCCCTATTGGTTCCCTGTAGATCATCCCTCATTATCTTTATCGTATTCTTCATTTGTTCATTTATTTGCATCCACCTTTCTTCCAGGTTTGTTAGCATTTTGATTACCAGCGTTTTAAACTGCGCATCTGATAGGTTGACTATGTCGTCGTCCGTTAGTTGTAATTTGTTCTAATCTTTCATTTTGGCCACTTTCATTGTTTTTTATCTCGGTGCACCTGTCAGAGTCTTAGGTGTTTGCCAGTGCCCAGCAACCTGGGTTGCTTTTGTAATGTTTCCTCTGGGGGCGGGGCATGGGGGGGAGCAATGGCGACTGCTGATCACCGCCAGCTCCCTATTACCCACTGCTCCCTAGTTCCTTACTGTCTCCTCCGCCAGTCTCAGCCCTGCTGGTTCCCACTGGCCTTTCCGGTTACGCCGCCGGCCTGCGGGGTTCACCCATTGTTCGGGGTCGTGTTTTGTTTAGGCGCTCGTGGCGTGAGTCCCTCTGGGCAAACTGCCTCTCACTCCGCCCCTCCGCTTGGTTCTGCCCTGCTTACCAGCCTGAATGTACTTCCTCTCCCACTTCCTGGGTGTCAGACTTCCCTTCAGTTCATTTCTGTCCGTTCTGGTTGTTTATTTTTGCTATTGAGTTCGTTGTTTAAACTCTCTGGTTGTGCACGGCGGTGAAGTGTGTCCACCTATGCCGCCATCTTGGCGGAAGTCTGTTTTTCTGGAATTTTGATCTGTTCTTTAATTTGGACCTATTTCTTTGCCTTGGTGTGCTCCTGTTATGTTGTAAAGAGTGGAGCCTTAGGTATTCACCAAGGCAAGGCAACCCACTTTGCCATTGTGGCGATGTATACAGGGGAGGAGTCAGAGAGGGAACAATGCCACTTGCCTGGCTCTCGCCCCATTTTCAGTCACTTCCCCTGCTACCCACAAGCAAAATGCTCCCTTCTGGGGCTGATTCCTGGGTGAGTGGGCTTCTGTATGTTTTAGGACCCTGTGCACCCCTACAACAGACTCTCCTGTGAGACTGGCATTTCCTCCCGTTGCCACAACTCCCATAGGTTTTTACAGCCAGAGGTTTTTGAAACTTTCTTTTCCAATGCTGGAACCCTGGGTTGCACGGTCTGCCTCACTCCCTAGTTGTTCCTCCCAGTTTATCCACAGGCAAATGTGGGGCTACCCCATCCTCACTACCCAGTTCGCCAGCCACAGCTGCCCATCTCCATCCCTCCTACCAGTTTGGATGAATGTTTCTTCTTTAACTCCTTGGTTGTCAGACTTCCACACAGTCTGAATTTCTGGCAGTTCTGGTTGTTTTTTGTTTTTAAATTGGTCGTTATCCTCCTTTTGATTGTGTGAGGAAGTAAAGCGTATCTACTCACACCTCCGTCTTGGCCAGCAGCTCTCTTGTGTTGTGATTCAGTCTTCTATGTATTCTAATTTGGTGTTGGTTCCCTCCACTGTATTTTTCATTTTAGTTAGTGTTTTCTTCAGCTCTGATTGTTACTGTCTTATATTTTCTATATCATTTTTGGAGTTCTTAACTGTGTTAATCCATTCTTCTGCAAGTTCAGTGAGGGTCTTTATGATCATTACTTTGAACTCTTTATCTGGTTGATTGCTTATCTTTGTTTCATTTAGTTCTTTTCCTGAGATTTTTGTCTTGTCCTTTATTTGGAGCATATTCCTCCATTTCCTCATTTTGCCTAAATCTCTGGGTTTGTTTTTATGATTACCTTTGTTTCCTGCTCTTAAAGAAGTGGCTTTATGTTGGACAGGTCTTGTTGAGTTCAGCAGTCCAATTCCGTCAGACCACCAGGGTCAGGTGCCCCAGGGTTGTCCCCTGAGTGGGCTGCTGCCCCCTTTTGGTTTGGCAGGGCCATAACTTATGCAGGCGCACTTGTATTTAGGGCTGGCCTCTGGTGCGGCTGGCTTTAAGCTGTGGCTTTGACAGCTGTGAACATGCTGATTGTGCAGGTTGTAACCTTTTTAAAAAAATATACTATATCTTTGCTTTTTTGTGTGCAGTATTTTTGGTTATTACCTTAGTTTAGTTTTGGGATCATTATTTTTCTCTGTCTAATCAGCTCTTGGACTGTTACAGAGAATCCTTTTTAGACTGAATTGTAGACGTGTCTTCAACACAGTTTATTTGCTTCTGTCAAGTGCTCTAGAGATTTCCCTGGACTAGACTAATTTTTATATTGATTTTTCACCTTAAGGGTTTCCAAAACATTTAGGTAGTATTAATTCAAACCCTGTACCCACTTGGACCTGAGGTTATGGATTCTCAGGAAAGACTTCTCTCTACTCCCATGTACCAGCCTAGAGCTCAGGCCAAGATAAAGATGTTTCATTCTTATCCCTTCTCTTGTCTAGCCATTTTGGGGGACCAGCTTTATGAATTGATTTTGCTTCTAACTTCCTAAATTAGAATCTAAATTCCTAGATTACTGAAACTGACAGTCCCTCTCTGCCTCAGCAGAGCTGCAGGTTAGGTTGTATACCTTAGGTGCTTGCTTCTCTTTGTGTCTGGCTTCTGGACATTTTTTTTTTTTTTTTTTTTTTTTTTTTTTTTTTTTACTTTGTACATTCAACTAGTGCATTTAAATTGTTTTCAGTTATAGTTTATCCAGCATCTGGTGCTTTCAGATTATCTAGCTCACCATATTGCCTGAACCTAGAATATGTATTAATTTTGTAATAAAAGGCATTCTTGTCCTTATCCCCTTTTGCTAAGATTAGAGATATGTGAAGCATAGAGTTGTCTGGAAGTAAACATACTAAAATAATCACCTGTTCTGTCACTACACAAGCTGAGCAGTATATAAATTTTGACCTATTTCTTTTGAATTGACTCATTTTAGGTTACTTCTTATGTCAAAAGGCTTAAACCTTTATATCCTTTCTTCAGATGGGTAAAGGGTGGTGACTTGGGAATATTTAAAATACCAATTTGTCCATCAAGTTTTTTGCTTGATTTTCTTTCAGCCAGCAAATACTGCAAAATGTTAGTTGAAGAAAAAGGATTGCAGCTTTTGTGTGACATCCAGGAACACAGTGAGGCAGATGCCCAAGCACAGAAGATTGCAGCCTCCATTCTGGATGACTTTAGAATGCACTTCATGAATTATCAGAGATTCCCTTTGCGTTAAGCCGAGGGGCTGCAGAGGTGCTCTTCGTTGCTCAGTGGCAGGCAGGTCTTCCACCCGGTTCGTGTTTGTGAGTTACCAGATGGTTACATTTGTATGAAGGCCATGATCCTAAATCAAGTCAGAATCATTCTGAGAACACTCCTCCAGCAGTTTTGAAAAGTCAAGCCCTAGACTCTGGGGACCTGTGAGCTTGTGTTGAAACACCTATGCCAGTCACTTTTCTCTAGCCCTGGTCAATTCCTTAACTCTGGGAGATTGTCATTGGAAGGGGAAAAGGAGAAGAGACCTGCGGGGAGACCTTGATCTTTATGTTAAATTTTATGTTTGAAAGAAATCTCCTGAGTTGTTATTCCTGGTTATGCGCAGCCACTGGAAAAGAAGTACATGAAAAGTAGTCTGGGAAACATATGGTTATATAAATGTGTTTGTTTAGAAGACAGAACTTATATGTTGGAAGGTAGAAAAAAGGGTGAAAAAACTACCTTTTTAAGAATATAGATACCAAAGTACCTTCTACTTGTAGGGTGGAGGAAAGATATATTTTTTGCAATATTCAATATTTTTCTTGTGGCCTTTCCCCCTCCAGCTTTACGCATTAAACTGAGTGACATAACATTCTGTGGATATAGGTGTGCTGGAGGGGCATGGTGGGACTTAGGACTGAGAATACTGTGTAAGTAGAAGATTGGGAATTGTATATCTCAATCCCTCAAACTTTTAAGTAGAGTATGACTGTGATCAGAACTGAGAGGGACAAGAGGAGAGCCCTTTTCTGAAGATTTCAAGAGGGTCTCTTACCTAGCATGGAGACAGGAAAAATACAGGAGTTTCTGAGAACCAGCCTCAGTCACAATAGAAACTGTCAGAAGCTTTTGTTTGTGCCCTCTGCAAATCCCCTCCATAGAAGAGAGTGTGGGCTCCTTCCTTGACGTATTATTGACAACTAACAACACATGTTTGCCATTCATGTGTTTTAAGTTTTCCAAAGAAGAAAAATCAATTCCTATTTTGTTAGCATATTTTAGGACTAGAATTTTACTCTCTTAGGCTGGTCACGCGCTTAACTAGAATGCTACATACCATCATTTGAAATCAAATGAGACTTATTCTAAACCATATTCCAAACTATTACTCACCAGTGTCCCACTGGATAAGGTGAATTTGTAACCTTCTTCCTCCTACAGTCCTGAGACTGCACTGTATTTTCTCTCATTCACTCTTCTGTGTGATTTCAAAAGCCTGTCTTAGTTTCCTGACCTCGGTTCTAGTAGTTCAGAATATTCTACTACCAGATACTAACTAGGTTTTGCAATTATAAGGATGTTGTGGGGTGTTGTGCTTGTTGAGGTCCAGTTCTACACTAGGTACCCCTCCACCTTTTGTCTCATTCACAACAATCCTCTGGGGTTTAATCTCCCCCCACTTCACAGATGAGAAAAAGCAAATTCAGTAAGGTTGTTACTTGTCTGAGTAGTTTGCAGCTTGTTAGTAGTTTGTGGCTGATTCTAAGGTCTAGGCTCTTCTCCCTTCCAGGAAATGAGCACAGCTTTGGAGCACTTTTGTATTTGACAGTAAATTAACATTATTGGTATGTGTCCATGCCCATGACTGAGTGACTCTAGGCCAGGCATGGGCTCAGGAAGCTCAGGCAGAGCTTAGACCTGTTAAAGAATGACCACGAGGCCTAGGTGTGGGATGTAGCCTTCTGTTCTGTGCCTCAGTGCAGGAGGATGGTGCCTGAGACGAGCGTGCATGTGTGCGTAGCAGCCCCCTTTGTTTCTCAGCATGTTGTGCAACTACAGAGATTGGCCTGCCACCCGTAGTTTACAAAAGGTTTTCACAGCAGTGCTTTCATTTGGTTCTCACAAGAACACTGCACGTTAATAACTCATATATTGAACGTGAGGCATTTTATTTATTTTTTAAAATATCCTCACAACAGTTTCATTTTGAAGATGAGGAAGCTAAGGCACACAGTGGGTAATTGGCAGAGAGCTGGAATCTGCAATTGATTCCTGGTACCTACTCACTTACCAGGGTTTCTTTATGATCTCAACTGTACAGAGTTAGAAACGGGGAGGGGGGAATCTTACAACCTCTTGCCATCTCTGGTGAGTACCTTATACCTTGAAGCCAGAGGTCAGGCCTGAGAGCCAACAATACAAAAGCCCAGAGGAGTCCATTTTAATCCTTAGTTTATCATTCGATTAGGGAGAGACAGGTATTCTCCAAGCAAACCCGACCCCAGTGATTAGCTAGCCCAGGGTGGAGAATGATGAAGGTAGCAGTGGTTGGCGTGGTCAGTACCTTAGTACCAGGCACCATATCAATCATTTTATATCCATCATTGTCCTTGTGAGGAAACTGAAGCCCAGAGACGTGAAATAATGAGGGCAGTCACACTGCAAATTTTCCTTCTGGATCCTGCACTTCAAGGTGTGCATCTCCCATGCTAGAGGTTAAATGGGAGTCACTCGCCCACAAATCTTGGGGGTCGTTTCTCCCTGAAGGCTGCCATGCCCTCTAGCCGGTCCCGGGTGGGGATGTTCTGAAACAACAGCAGATTATTAGTTTGTGGGGGAGCAGAGCCAGAGGACAATGAACACTTGCTCAAGTTTGTCCAGCACCTGACAAGTCTTGCCATTGTCTGCAGGCTCTGGTGTTGGGCCATGCCAAGGTACGGGCCTCAGTGACTCCTTAGTCTCCTGGAGAAGGCAGGCTGCCTCTTACCGTTACAGCCTCCACTTGCATGCTGCTTACATGCCCCCAAAGAACTGACAGTCTCCTGCAGCAGTCTGATGAGGCTTTGCAGTAAGAAATCCAGCTTTGAATCTACACCAGGCCCTGCAAGCCCCAGGACCGCCTACCCCCACCCCCCTGCATTTAATAGTGTTTTGGTTACTTGTTGACCTGGAAGTTAGTTTTGGTGTTTTTTTTTTTAATATTTATCTTTAGACAGAAGGGAAGGGAGGGAGAAAGAGAGGGAGAGAAACATCAATGTATGGTTGCCTCTCACGTGGCCCCCACCAGGGATCTGGCCTGCGACCCAGGCATGTGCCCCGACTGGGAACTGAGCCAGCGACCCTTGGTTTGCAGCCCGTGCTCAGTCCATTGAGCTACACCAACCAGGGCAAGGTTAGTATTTTTGACTCACGCAGGAGTCAGGGCTAACTAGGTCAGCCCCAGGTTGATCACCCCACCATCAAACACACAGCTTGCAGGCTATAATAACCGAGGCCTTGACATCCCAACTCTCCCAAGAACCTCTGTTCTGTGATTCTCTGGCACTACGTGAGGACAGGATGTACCACCATTAGATGGCAGAGAAAACAATCCCAGAGGGAAGCAGTGTGGTTCCTCTGGGATCACCCCAGGCTGATTGTGAGGAGCAAGTGGTATGGAGCGAGACCCTTTGGGTTGGGAGGAACCTACTAAATTGGTCATGTATTGCACAGGGCCCCCTGCTCTGGCCCAGCCTCTGCTTAAAAGCATGCATTGGCAGCAACGACATACCTGGGCATAGCATATCCCTTCAATGGCCATCCCTGATGCAATGTCCACCTGCGAGAAAAAAAGGTGGTACCTGGATCAGCCTGACTTTGTCCACCTCCATCTGCACTGGGAACCAGCTGCCCTTCTGTTTATACTATTCCCAACTGGTTCGTGGATTCCTCCAGCAAAGAATTACTGAGGCTTCCAGTATGCCAGTCATGAACAGAGACAATTATGCTAAGGAATTCCCTACCCAGAGAGGGAACACTGTAACTGACAAAACAGTGCTGGGTCCAGTGGGAGCTGTGAGAACTGGGAGGGTTGCACACAGCCCTTAAAGCTGAGGAGGGTATGCATGAGCTGTGCTTGCACAGCCTGTGTTCTCCCCTGGGCTGCCTCACCGTGCCTCCCGTGACCCCCATTAGTGATTCTGCAGGCTTCCCCTTGCCTGGAGGAATAAGGCCCTGGGCCTTCATGACTTGGCCCCTGGCAACTTCCCAGCCTCTACTGACTGCCCAGTGCTTACTATTACTACTGCTTAACAAGCACTGTTCTAAGAGAAGTGCTACATGGTAGGTAAACTCACAGCAAAGGTTACTATTCCCTACTCTGCAGTTGAGAAAGCTGACACATGAAAAGGTGATGGAATTTGTCACAGCAGTACGTGGAAAAACAGGTCTTTGAACCCAGACAGCTCAGCACCAGAGCCCATAGCCCTGATCTCCATGCTTTGTTGTCTCACTACTTCCTCCCCCTCAGTGAAGTCACCTCTGTGCTTTTGCTCATACTTTTCCCTTTTTTCTGGAATTCTCCCAAGGCCCAATTCTAGGTATCTTCTCTAACTAAGCCCTACCCAGTGGGACAGTGCAGCTCTAACCTTTCCAGGGTGTCTGTCTGCTTGGTACCCTTATCCTTTTATTAGTGATCTGGGTCTGTATCTGTCCCCCTCCCTACCTTCAGGGCAGTTGCCATATTTGACTTATCTCTGTATCCCAATGTCTGGCTCAGCTCTAGATTCACTATGTGGTATATGATGAAGTAAGTTGATGTGTAAGGATGGATGAGCTGTACCCAAGACTCCACCCTGATTCCTGTCCTTGAGGCCACATTACTGACCATCAGCACAAACCCAAGAACATGGACTGGGAGCCACACAGACCTGGTTTTTATTACTTGCTCTGTGTCCCTGGACGAGTCATTTACCCCTTCTGAACCTGTTTTCTTTTCTCCAAGGGAAAAAGATGAGTGTGTAATCTAGACTATCCCCTGGCCAAATTTTACATTTTGTAGATGGGTAAACTAAGGCACACAAAAGGACAGTCAGCTTTTAAGTCTGTTCTAATAAGTTCCTGAGTCCTTTCCAGCTGTGCCATCAGAGTGGTGAGCTGTGAAAGCTCTGCCTCCCAGCCACCCCACTGACTTCAGTGGACCCAGGTCCTAACCAGGGCCCTCTCACCTCCATTCCTCGGTCAATGGCTACTTTGCCCAGCCGCACAGCAATGGGGGCCTAGGGAAAAGGGAAAGCTTGGTTGAGGAGGGGATTGGGGCTGATGAGGGTGTGCAAAAGTAGGTTAAATTACCAGCCATCATTACCTGAAATATAAATCATAAGGATACAAAATAGCAATAACAATGAGAAATAATGCAAGAATAAACTGTTTTGTGTACTCACAACTGTAAACCTACTGTTTCCCCTCCCTGTGTGTTAGAATATATATTTATGTTTCTGAGTATGTAGATGTATCCATAAGAAATCTAATAATTTTCATGTTGTTTGGAAATGTGAGCAGTGGCTCACACACACTGTGGCCACGTTATGTTGAAGTAAAAAACAAATCCATATTTTAAAGCATAATGTGTAGTTACTCTAGAGGGAAAATCTGAGTGGTAAGTTGCAGGCCTTACATTAAAGATTTTTTGGGGCCCTAATCTCTGGAACCATTTGACTCCCTAATCCTGATGGTTTGTCCACCAGAGGGAACCACCTACCACACCACCCTAGCACTCACCCATCCAGGAATTGCTGGAAGTTGAAGATTTGTTTTGTAGGTTATGTCAAATGGTCCAGCGCAGGTGAATGATTGTGGTACTAGTTTTTGGTATGCTGGTGTTCTGGAATGCAAAGCTGTTTTCGAGTACTGAAATACTAGTATGTACATTATTGGAATACCATTATTTCAGTGTATCAAAAATCTGAAATCAGAATCCTCTTGAGATCAAATTCAAAGACCTAGTCCCACAGTTTTTGCAGAAAGACATACACCCTCCAGTCTACAAGTCTTGGTAGACAGGCCCCTCTGTGGAAGTGCAGTCAGCCACTACCTCGAGTCAGTTAGGTTGTGTTCGTTCAGATAATTTGTAACCGAGTGTAATAGAAATCTGACAGCATTAAAGCAGTCCTGGTAACACCGCCAGACTCTCCATTTACATGTGATGGAAAAAAAAAAAAAAGATAAGCCATGCTTTCTTTTAAACCAAACTCACTGTCAGTTTTTTAAAAGTTATAGTCCCTACCCTCAAGGAAGACCTCAAAGTTATAAAAAGAGGTAGGATTATTTAAACAGGAGATACAGAATTTTTTTTCCAAAATACTTATTTTTGTGATTAATAATTCAAATAGTTTTATCTGTTTGTATTAAAATGGTGTATGGATAGCATTTTTATAGACTTACACTTTTTGTTTTATAATGTTTGTAAAATTTCATATTTGAAATGCATTAGTTTCAGTTTTAGAAATTTTGTACATATTCTGTACTCTTTAGAATAAAGCACTAGTTTTTATATTGTATGTAGTTTTTGTATCATGCAAAATAAATGCCAAAATACCAGTATTGTCTCTCTGGTGTTGCAGTCATTTTTTTGTGACCTTGACGAGCAAGTCACCTAACCTTTCTGGGTTTCATATCACAAACGCAGTGAGGATGATCAGCTCAGCTGGGTTGTTCTGGTCATGGAGACACTGGGACTGTATCTGACGGGTGGGAGGTGCTCCATGTGGGCTAAGTCAGTATTTATAATAAATTAGTAAGACCTGCTTCCATTTCAGCTGCTTTCTTACCTTAACGCAAACTTGGGACCTGCCTTTGGGTCCCGTTCGAGCCCTGAGAAGCTGGTGGAGGCTCTCCTGTCCGTGCAGCCCCCGTCACTCAGAGCCGGGGGTCCTGCTGAAGGCTCTGGGCCTGGCAGCTGCTAGCGCTGCACCCAGGCAGGGTCTTCACCCACGCCCTGGTTCTCTACACCTCTTCTGAGGGTTGCTCAGAGGCTCTTTGAGGACTTAAAAAAATAAATGCCCTACACAATATCCTTCAAGAATTTCTCCACCATGCATTATGGCCAAAAAGATGGGCTTATGGTTCTTTATCTTGCTTTTTTAGTTTTGGGGACTTGGGGTTCTGTCCAGTATAGTGGCCACTAGCCACATGTAGCTATTAGCATTTGAAATGTGGGAAGTGCCAGTGAGGAAGTAAATTTTTAAATTACATTTAAATAACTGCATGTGGCTAGAGGCAGCCTTAGGGACAGCACAAGTATAGTAGAACATTTCCGACGACTCAGAAATTTCTCATGGACAGCGCTGTTCGGAAGATTTGATTCTAATCCCTCAGAATTCAGTTTTCATTTTAAGCTAAAATTTGATTTAATTTTGTTTACTGGATGGCTAAATGGATACAAAACTCCAAAGAGGGTGGATTTTATAAGTGGTAAGTGGGTCTTGCGTGGCCCCGGGGCACGCGCCGTCCTCCCCATACCCGTGTCCCCCATGGCACAGACCCTCCCTCCTGTGCTGGGCTGCCACCACACCTGGGGCAGGATCTCCTGGGCCAGTTCTCGTGCCCGGTGGTAGGCTGCATTGCCTTCCTCGTTCTGGGCCACAGCGTGATTCACCAGCCCCAGAGCCTGGGCCTGCACCCCACTTAGTCGTCGGCCTGTGAAGATGAGCTCCTTCGCCAGGGCCACCCCCAGGCATCGAGGTAGCCTCTGAGTCCCTCCTGCCAGGACGGAATAGGGGTGGTAAGTCAGCATGGGAAGTGGGAGCCCAGAGAAGGCCCAGGCTGGGAGTCAGCCAAGACTTCTCAGAAGGAGACTCTGAGTTAGGATAGAAGGGCAGAGGCCAGAAAACAGGGCAAAAGAGGAAAGCCAGGAAGTACTTCGGATAGAGGAACTGTGCAGGTAGAGGAGGATGGGTGCTGTGGGTGATGTTACCTGCTCCTGGGAGGAGCCCTCGGGTGGTCTCGATCAGCCCCATGACAGCCGAGGAAGCTGCGTAAACAATGAAGCCCCACTCTTCAAACGCCAGCCCTTGGGGAGAAGTGACACCCATCTCTGGGCTCTGCTCACCCCTTCAGCCAACTACTTCCATCATGGCCTGGCCACTGCCTTTGGAAGCGCCCTGGCCTGGAGGTCAGGTGGCCCAGGCCCTCATCCTGCCACCTCCACTGGTGTAGGGGGTGGGGGTCAGCATCCCCAGGCAAGTCTCTCACCCTTTCTGAGCCTCGTAGGTGGAAAAAACGGTGACTGCTCCTTTTCTCCCTGCTTCAAAGAGCTGCTAAGGGTCAAATGAGGTAATGGTGACAGGACAAGGAGGGCGTTCCTGGAAGAGGCCCAATACCTGTTTGTGGGTTAACGCATTCTCTCTCTCACGCAACTTAGCTCTGCGTCCCACCGCAGTTATTCCTCCCAGCTTTTCATCAGCCTGAACTTCCCCTGTGTTCTGTCCACATCCTTCTTTGGCGTTTGCTTCCTCTGAGAAGCCCTCCTTGGTGTTCCACCCCACAGGCATTTCTCCTGAGTTCCCTCTGGCCATCTGAACCACGCATTATGGGAATGGCCACCACTCCTGCCTAAGAGGTGTTTTATACTCTCTCCTATTGCCAAAACCCTACAAGTTAGTTATCTTCAACATGGAGAAGGGCAGAAGCATAGCCAGGCATTTTGATGCCTTCTTCCTTTGACGTGCATTGTGTAGATGAGCGATCTCTGGCTGGAGTTACACATTTTTGAATGTCCTGGCGTGGCAGGAGAAAGCACTGGGGGAAGAGGCAGCACCATGATGGACTTTTTTCTAACTGCCTTCAAGAGTGCCCGCCTAACCAGCAAGTCAGGAAGGTTAAAAATGTAATCAGGTACCTTCTTCGTCCCCTCCCTCCACTCTTCAAAGCTCAGTTGCCCGGAGCAGTGAACCAGAGGCAGTGTTCCTGTCCCGGCATGTTAATGTTTAGCTGGGCTGAGACTGTGTCCCTGTGGCTCACCTTTGTTTACATTACAATAAGGAAAGCTGGCTTGGATAGAACTGGAAGGTTAAGTAACTCAACTTGTTCTCAACCTTCCTCTCTGTACTCTTTTCCTGTTCCGTCAGCAGTGGCTCTGACGTTGGTAGGAGCACTCTGGAATGAGGGAGGCTGCTGCTGAGAGGTCATCGGTACCACAGCAGTCGGGGGCTTGGCCAGGAGGGGAACCACCCTCCCCCTTCACTCCCTCTGTGTCCTCCACCGTGGCCTTTAAATCTGCTGTTGGTTGGAAAGCCAAGAGCAGTGGCTGACTTTGCAGAATCTCCAGACACCCTGTTTCACTCACCCTTTCCTTCCCACCCTATCCCACCTCCCCCACCCCAGTACCTGCCACTCGGAGGTCACAGGCCAGGGCAAGTTCCAGGCCTCCACCCAAGGCAGTCCCATCCATAGCTGCAATGGTGGGTGCAGGGAAGGCCGCTGTGGAGATGAAGATGGGCTCAGCCTGCGAGGCTGTGGCAAGAGCAGCCCAGGGACCCAAGATTGGAGAGGGGCTAGCTGGTTGGGAAAGAGGGCCTCACCTGGTACCTCAACCAGGTTATTTTAGAAGTTGGTTTTTCCAACAGGGAAATTTGTGGGACCAGTTTAGGAACCAGAGTGGGGAGATGGGCTGAGTGATCCCTGCTCAGGCCTCCTCTCCTGCTGGCTACTCTGGACTGGCCATTCTGCTTTCCCTTCTTATTCTGTGTGCCAAGCCCTGTGCTGGGTGCTGGGAACACAGAATTGAATCAGACATGGGGAAGACAGACCCAGGGTGATCAGTGCTCCATTAAAGGAAGCTAGGAGGATAGGTCAGGGAAGGCTTCCTGGAGGAGGTGGCACTGGTGGCCTTAAATGATGAGTAAAAAGCTCAGGTGGCCAAGAAGGGATATTCCAGGCAAAAGGAACAACTGTCAAAGCCTGAAAGCATGCTTGATGAAACTTGGCACCTCTGGAATAGCCAGGCTTGAACCCTGAGGTCATCGCATGGGAGGTAGGGGTCAAAACCAGAAGGGCACAAAGGCTGAGAAGCCAGAGCCCCCTGTGAAAGAAATGCCCTCTGTACCCCCTTGCCACCCTCCTCTTTGTAGAATTCCTTGTGCCCATCCTCCCTGGGAGAGTCATTAGTCTCTCCACAGAGCTCACCAGACACTGCCCTCTGTGGAGTAGAGGATGGTGGGTGTGGCTTCAGTCAGCAGGGCCCCTCAGTGCCCTCCTCCACCCCATTCCAGGATCCTCACCAATCTCATTCATCAGGCCTCGGAGCCGCTGGACACAGGCCCCCACCTCAGCCTCATTCATCTGCTCCCGCTCCTTCAGGTCTGCACCTGCAAGTGAGGGGCTGGTGATAGTCTCTGAGGAATAACCCTTTACTGAGTCCAGGCTGTTAAAGGTTCCAGCAAGGGAGACCTGAGGAGGAGCAGCAAGAGAGGAAGGAGAAACACCTGGAAGCATTGGTCAAGGAAGCCAGGGAAGGAAGTGGGGAGGGGATCAAAAAGGAGAGGTGCCACAACAGAAAGGAAAATTGGACTTCATCAAAATACAGAAATTGTGTGCGTCAAAGGACACTATCAAGGAGTGAAAAGACAACATACAGAATGGAGACAATCTTGGCGAATCACATTATCTGATCAGGGATTAATAACTAGGACACATAAAGACCTGCAACTCAACCACAAAAAGCCCCACAATGGACAAAGACTTGAATAGACTTCTCCAAAGAAGATAACACAGATGGCCAGTAAGCACATGAAAAGATGCTTACGTCATCAGTTGTTAGGGAGATGCAAATGAAAATCGCCATGAGTTAACATTCCACACCCATTACGATGGCTCTTATAAACGACAACAGAAAAGAAGTTGGATGTGGAGAACCCTGGTGGGATTATAAAATGATGCAGCTGCTGTGGGAAGCCTTTAAGGACAAATGTGTGACTGCGGGTATGAATACCTAGAACGGGCAAATTCCTAGGAACAGAAAGTAGACCAGAGGTGAGCAGGGACATTGGTGAGAGTCGTGACTCTGGTGAGCTCATCAAAGGTCAGATGGTAGGAGGCTGAGGTGAGAGTAGAAGGGGCACATAGTCTTTCAAGTCCTAGACTATACTAAGTCAGACCTGGGAGAGCCCTTGGAAATCTTTGATTAGTTCCAGCCCCTCAGTGACAGATGGGGAAACTGAGTTCCCAGGGAGGGGCAGGGACTAACCCAGGGTTCTAGAGCAAGTCGCGGGCAGACCCAGACCCCTGGCAGCCTGCTAATCTGGGGTAGTGAGGAGTGGTGCCTACAGGGGCAGGAAGTGACCTTGATAGACTGGAGGTCAGACAGAGATGGAGGTAAAGGAAGAGGCCAGGGTAGGATGAGGACCTCAGCCGGGGCCGCTGGGTCAGGCAGACTGGTCTGCATCCTTGTCCTGCAGGGCAGACTCCAGGGCACCAAGATTCCAACAGGTCAGATCTAGGGACTGAGCCACATCCCCTTGAAAACTCCTGAAAATCATATTCCTCCCATCCTATCCCTCCACGGCCACTTCCCCACCTCCCCAGTGACATTTAGGTTCTTAGCTCAGCTCAGCTCCCATGGACTTGCTTCTTGTGGGCCTGGGGGGTGGTATGTGGTATTTCTTTGCAACACAAGTTCATTGTACTTGCTCTGTTCTGAGGACCAAGTGGTGCAGGGAGAGTGGAAAGCTTTGGTGACAGGACAGGGCAAAGGGCACAGAGTCCCATCTTGGCCACTGACTCTGTGACTGTCTTTGATTCAGTCTCCTCATTTCCTCAGTAAAGGGCCAGAACACAGCATGGTGTAGCAGGAAGGATAAGGAATTAGGGGTCAGAGAGGCCAAGTTCAAATTGAATTCTATTCTACCTCTTACTAGCTATGTAACATTTAGGCCAGGAATTTTACCTCTCGAGTCTTGAGTTCGCATCTGTAAAATGCGAATAATGAGTCCTATGCTAGAGCTGACCTAAGCCCCCCTCCCCAACCCCTGCAGGCTGGTGGGAGCCTTCATGAGCTCTGGGGTGGGGGGAGGGGAGGAACCCACCTGCACAGAACACACCCTTCACTCCACTTCTGAAGAGCAGGACACGCACTTGCCGGTCTTCCCGCAGCTGGGCCAGAGCTTCCAGCAGCTGCAGAGGAGACCCTGTCAGACGCGGGCCAACCCAGCCCCAACCCACCCTGGTGTCGGCCCTTTCTCACCTCACCGACAAAGACGTTTCCCAGGGCATTGCGGGCATGCGGCCTGTTCATTATAATCTCGGTGATTCCTGCAGCGGACCAAGCAACCTTGGGTGAGTTAGCCGGCCTGTTCGCTCCTGGGCTGGGGCCTGGGCTGCCCCTGCCCCTGAGCAGCAGTGTGACTTGGGAAAGTCACACATTCGCAGGCCTCAGTTTTCCTGCCTATCGAATAGAGAGACTAACCCTCGCCCTTTCTGTCTCACTGAGGAAGTGAAGGGCTTGTGAACTCTGAAGAAGGCGGGGAGAGGGACAAGAATGACCACTGAAGTGGTTCCTGCCTGCTTCTGCCATTGTTACACACACACTCTCTCTTCACTTTCTCGGCTCCCTCCATATTATTCTTCCCTTCGCAGCCAGACTTCCTCCTTCTGAGTTTAATGAGTTATAATAAGCCAACACCCTTGTAACCACCACCTAGAAACCCCTCACGTGCTCTGACGCAGTTATAGCTCCCTCCTCAGGTTCAAAAGTAACAATGCTCTTGATTTTTAGTCATCCCTTCCATGCATTTCTTCACAATTTCATCACCCAAGTGCGTGTCGCTAAACACTGCAACTTGGACTTGCTAACTTTAAAAAAATTGATATATCTTTTAAAAGCTTGTTAAAAATCCTCAGTTTCAGACTCTAGGCTGCCTTTCCCTCAATAGCTATTTATTAAGGAACATGGGACATTTGATAGGTAGGGTTTCCTGGATTTTGCAGATTGCTTGCTCACGCGGGAAGTCAGTAGGTTCCTCCGTCACGGGAACTTACCAACCAAACCCAGAGGCCTGGTCACTCACGTTCCGCCGCCTTTGGCAAGAGACTAACGCTTGCCCTACCTGTGTGATGATCTTTCACCAGCTAAGCTTCTTGAAGGAATTTTCGGCACTTATTTTAATCACTTTCTTGCCTTCCATTCACTTAAGCCTTCTCCAATCGCGCTCCCACTGCTATCACTCAGCAGAAACAGTTCTCACCCAAGTGACCACATCATTAACTAAGGGACAAGTTTCTATCCTGGTCCCAGCCTTAGCACGATCCACTGTTGACCATATATACACATTCCTCCTTGAACATTCTCTGCCTTGGCTTTTTAAAAATAAACTTAGATTTTGTTGTTGTTGTTGCTTTCTTTCTTTTTTCTTTTACAGCAGTTTTAGGTTCACAGCAGAATTGAGCAGAAAGTAGAGAGCTCCCATATACCTCCTGTCCCCTAATACATGCACAGCACCCCCCACCATCAACACCCTGCACCAGAGTGGTACATTTGTCACAGGAGACAAACCGACATTGATGTGTTATTATCATCCAATGTCCATCGTCTACTTTAGAGTTCACTCTTAGTGTTCTGTATTTGAGGGTTTGACTTATAATAACGTGTATTTGCCATGCGGTCCCACATTCTCCTGGCCCCCTCCTTCTTTTCTGCTACTCTGTAGTTACTGAGCTGCTACTCTGTACTTCTTTTCTAGGTCTTCTACTACTCAATTTTTTAAATTCTTAACTCATTTACTAAACACAGCTATAACAAATTAGTCCAGGGAAATGTAATGGTGACTATGGTTCACCAAATAGTATGGTGACTACTATTTTATTATTTCAAATAAATAATACTATGGTTGCTAAGAAAGTAGATCTTAAAAGTTCTCAGAATAAGGGGAAAAATGTGTAACTGTGTGGTGGTGGATGTTAACTAGACTTATTGTGGTGATTATTTCACCATGAAACAAATATCAAGTCATTTTGTTGTATACCCGAAACTAATATAATGTTATATGTCAATTATACCTCAATTTTTAAAAAGCCCAATTCTTACAAAAAGTAACTCCACAAAAGAAGATATACAAATGGCTAATAAAGCACATGAAAAGATGTTTAATTTTATTAGTACCTAATAAACGAGAGTTTTAAAAAGCATAATGGGATTTGACTACATACCCAGTACCAGGGCTCAAACTAAAAACTCGGAAAATAAAATCTAAGTGTTGGCGGTAAAAAAGAAACCCTACATATCTATTGAACAATGATAATATATAAGAAATTGTGGGAGTTATAGGTATGTAACAGTCCCTGCCCACAAAGTGCTTATAACCTAATACAAGTAAATTAAAATACAAGGTCTTGCTTTGGCTGGTGTGACTCAGTGGATTGAGTGCTGGCCTGTGAACCAAAGTGTCGTCAGTTCAATTCCCAGTCAGGGCACGTGCCTGGGTTGTGGGCCAGGTCCCCAGTAGGGGGCGTGTAAGTAGCAACCACACAGTGATGTTTCTCTCCGTCTTTGTCTCCCTCCCTTCCCCTCTCTAAAAATAAATAAAAATAAAAATCTTAAAAAAAATACGAGGTCTTGAGTAAGGTAAGTACGTAAAGTACTTACAGGATTACAGATGGCAGCTCATGGTGGAAGCATTTGAGCAAGGTGAGAGTAAGTACAAATTTTCATTTCAGGAATGAGATATGGTGGGAAAATGGACTACACAATTTTTTCTTTTTTTCTTCCTTTTAACATTTAAAGATTTTATTTGTTTATCCACCTAGCTAGAAAACTAGAAAACCAGGACAGAGAACTGCAACGTTCAGGCTAGGTGGACTTCCTGAACCGCCTCAGAAATTTTCAGAGTTTGCTGAGTCCAGCAGGTCTGGAGGTCCCACAGGGGAACTCAGATGTCCCCCACAGTCTTCTCCAGCTCGGGTGCTTCAGAAGAGAAAAAGTTGCAACTTTGGAGAAGATAAACTGTAGTGGATACAGAGACACCATATCAGAGGGGTTGAGGAAAACAGTCTAGGTCCAAGGCCATTGTAGCCCTCGAGTGGCTGCTCTGTTCACATCCCCTTCCCTCGAGTGTGGGCAGGACCCAAGAATTGCTTCTAAGCACCTAAGGTTACCAAATGTCACTTCCAAGATTAGATTCAGTTATATGGCAAAGGTGATGAGATGGTACTTTTGTGGTTAGGTTATGATGTATATCAGACTCTGCTAGGGCACACGAGAGAAACTAGTGGACCTATGGAGAGGGTCATGTGGCAAGGGACCGTGGGCAGCCTCTAAGAGCTGAGGTTGTCAGGGTCACTTCTGTGAGGATGGCTTGGATCATAGGCTTGGTGGTATGCGCAGGAGTCAACAGAAACCACTGGAGGTAACACAGAGACCAATTGGCTTAACTTACTGTATATAGAAGGGGAAACTGAAGCCCAGAAAAGAGAATTTGCCTAAGGGAACAGCTGGACCCAGTTAGCAATCCTCACTCTCAAAGAGCTACCAACCTATGAGGGAGACAAGTGCATACACGTGGAAAGTAAAGGGACGTTGAGAGGCGGTAGTTCCAGAAGGATTTTCTATGGCAGAGAGGAAACAAGAGGACCCAAGTCAGGGGCGCAGCTAGAATAAAACACACAGGTGGGACAGCTTAACAGAAACCCATGGGGTGGGAGAGTAAAGAAGAAAGGGTCTGGGCTGGTGGACAAGAACACCTGCTGAGGGAGGAGTTGCAGGAGAGCCATACAGAAGAATGAAGAGTGGTTGGCAAGCCGATCTCACTTTCAAGAACAACAGGTAAAATGTGACAATGCTCTGATGCCATCGGTCCGAGAGGAAGGCAGAGCCTGTGGCTTCTAACATCAAATGACCCCAAATCATTTGGGGGGGCGGGGAGGTGGTGTTTCTTGTGTGGGAGTCTCCCCGTCATGCCTCCTCCACTGCTTCTCCTGATCCCTGTCCCTCAGTGACTTTCTAAATGCCCTCTGGCAGGGGCAAGAGGCTTCATCTACTGATTCTTGTTATTTCTGGATAATAATGTTCTATCCACAAGGTCTATGACCCCAGATGATGTTTTTTACTGATGTTTTATACAAAAGAGGCAGTGATTACTTAGTAGTTGAGAACACAGGTTTTGAAATCAGACCTGGTTCAAATTGCTCAACCTCTCTATGCCTCTGTTTTCTAATCTGTAAAGCGGGGAGAATAATCATAACCATCTCAAGGTGAGTGCTGTTGCCAGTTTGGCAGTGAACTGAGCCTGAGGGTAAGGGGTATTCTCAGACCCAGCAATCCCACATGGCCAGAGAAGTTTTCCCCAAGTGATACAGCAGGACGTTGGCAGCCCCTACATGCCTTTGAAAAGTGGGGGATACACACCAGGGAAATGTATGCCACAGTAGGGAGCAAGGAACTAGATTCATATAGCAAAGCAGCTCTTCAAAAGTTAGTCTGAGGAGAGGGGAGAAAAAAAAGATGTAGAATCCAATGCCCTCTGTGTAAATTAAAATTCTTAGCTCCGGCTGGTGTGGCTCAGTGGATTGAGTGCCGGCCTGAAAACAAAAGGGCCATTTCGAATTCCCAGTTGGAGCACATGCCTGGGCCAGGTCCCCAGTGTGGGGCACTAGAGGCAAGCACACACAGATGTTTCTCTCCCTCTCTTTCTCCCTCCCTTCCCCTCTGTCTAAAATACATAAATGAAATATATATTTTTAAAAGTTCTCTTTCATACACTTAAATCTTAAAAAAAAAAAAGTAAAATTCTTTTTAACATGTTTTACATTTATTGATTTGAGAGGGAGCAAGGGAGGGGGAATGTATTCATTGGTTGATTCTTGTATGTGCCCTGGCAGGAGATGGAACCGAAAACTTGGTGTATAAAGAGGACATTCTAACCAAACCAAACTGAGCTACTCGGCCAGGAAACGAAATTAGAATGTTGACACAAGCAATGTTACATGAAATACAGGGAAGAGGGGATAGGACCGGGGAGAAAGTAAAGAGAACGGCCTTGAGGGCAGGATGCAGCGGACTGAGGAGTTTGGGTAACGATAACAGCAAAACAAAGCAAAACAAACAAACAAACAAACAAAAAAAAAACCCCACAAAGCTCAGTAGAAGGTGTTTTCTGCCAGAGACCAAAAAAACTTTCCCCTTGGGGTCAGCTAGACGCAATATTTAGCCGACAGCGGCCAGCCGGTCCGCTGTAAGGAGATACGCCCTCTTCTGCCCTCACCCTCCTTCCTCCATCGCGGCTCTGCCAGATGAGCTGGATTGGCTCCACAGCCTCTGCTCCCACTTGGACCCTTGCCAGAGTCCTTGACCTTGGAGGACAATCACGCCTTTTAAAGCTCCCGGGGTGCGGGTGCTTGTGCCTAGTCCCACCCCTGAGCGACTTCTCTTCCCCTCCTCACCTCCCAGGCCACTGAACCCGGGACTGGGGACCGATATTGACGTAGTTCCACTCCAATTCGGGTCGGGGCGGCCACTAAGGTGGTTACCCACTCTCGGTGAGTCTAGAATGGAATTCAGGAGATTTGGGACCAAATCCTGAAGCGCACTGAGCGACCCTCCTTCCCACTACTGGTCTCGGTCTTTTTATGTTCAGTAGACGCGCTGGCCATCGTCTCGGCCCGGGCGGCAGCGCCAGGCGTCCCCTCCTCAGCTCTAGACCGGCCCGCCCCAGCCGCCTCCGGTGTGCTCCCAGAGACAGCGCACTCGCCTTTGTCCGGACCCTCCAGGGCGAGCACTTGGATCTCCGGGTCTCTGGCCGTTCCATCCGAGGTGCAGCCGCGGGCCCGAGGGGGCCTCCAGGGCCGAGTTAGGCTCAGGGCGCTGGTCAGGACGCGCAGCATCTGGGCCAGGCAGGAGAGGTGCGGCTGGGCTTCTCCACCACGTTCTGCTCTCCCAGTGCTCTCCCACCGAAAGCTCGCTGCTGGGCCCCGAGGCCGTCGCAAATTGCTCCACCTACGGGCGGATAGGCCCTCACCGCTCTCTTCACTTCTCCGAAACCCGGAGGCCTTGGTCTGCTGTATTATTTGGGGCGAGGATGTCAACTTTTGTTAAGCATGAGTGTTTTAAGTCACTGTAATAGTGACTGCTGGAAAAGATAAAGGCAGAAGCCAATTAAAGTACCGACAAGAGATTTAAACGGGTAATAGCTAATGTAAAAAAGAAATGTTCAGCTTGAACCCAACGCATTTGGGCTTGGGGAGGGAGTTCACAACCCGGTTGGAGACCCAGTCCACCTCAGCTATTGGATAAAAAAGCTTTTCAACTTGAAACCGGCCATTCGGATTTAGGTTCTCAATAAGCAGTGTGGCCTGGAGCAGGGTCTGAGGCTGAGAGCAGGGATTAGCCTGAAACTGGTTTCACAAAAGGGTAGCCTGAGGAAAATTTTTGGACTGTTGGAATTGTTCTGTATCCTGTAATGGCGGTAGTTTGGGAGAGACCACGAATCTGTTGCAGCTGGTGGGATGGTACACTAAAAAGGGCCTGGGGGCGAGGCAGCGAGGGGTGTGAATTCTACTATATGTATGTCTGAAACAAAGAAAAACCGAAGTTCAGGCACTAGCTCTGTGACCTTTTTAATCTCTCTGAAACTCATTCTCATGTGTTCATTTGTTGGGATTAAAGGAGGTTACTTAGCACCTAGGTATATTCTACATATTTGATGTTTTTTATTTGCTGATTTTGAATTGCAAATTTGTCTATTCACAAAAATTTATTTGTAACTCCCAAATCAGTACTCGAAGAGCTCTTCTGGTGGCAAGATTCTGAGTGGTGCCTTTGTGCTTATTCCCAGCTGAGCTAAGGTCCAACAAAATCATAGAGTAGTGCCTTGTTTCAGCTCTCATGCTGTAAACAAGCGTTCTTCTCACCATCTATTGCGTGCCAGTTTTTGCATTTTTGTCCTTTTTGTTGGTGATTTTGCTGTTTAAAAATGGTCCTCAATGCTGAAATGTTGTCTAGTATACCTGTGTGCAAGAAAGGTGTGATGTGTCTTATGAAGAAAACAATGTGTGTTAGATAAGCTTAGTTCAGACATGAGTTACAGTGCTATTGGCCTTGAGTCCAATGCTAATGAATCAGTTACATATACATGTGTGTATGTATGTATAAATATATAATTTTATACACACACATGTATATTTTTATACCATCAACAAGAGAAAGGGCAACCTACTGAATGGGAGAAGATATTTGCAAATAATATACACATTGGGGGTAATATCCAAAATACATTGTGGGGCAAAAGTAGGTTTATAGTTATTCATATAGAAAAGTCACACAATAATTAATAAATAATAATATAAGAATAAACTCTTTTTCATGTATTCCCAACCATTAACCTACTTTTGCCTCATCTTTCACACGAAGAACTCATACAACTCAACATAAAAAAAAAAACTAATAAAAAAAAAGTTCAGGGACTTCCGGCCAAGATGGAGGCGTAGGTAGACATACTGTGCCTTCTTGCACAACCAAAAGAGGAAAAACAACAATTTATTTATTTTTTAAAATTATTTATTTTTAGACAGAAGGGAAGGAAGGGAGAAAGAGAGGGAGAGAAACATCAATGTGTGGTTGCCTCTCATGTAGCCCCCACTGGGGACCTCGCCTGCAACCCAGGCATGTGCCCTGACTGGGAATCAAACCGGCGACCCTTTAGTTTGCAGCCCG
>PVJI01016826.1:0-37241 GCA_004026765.1 Micronycteris hirsuta
ATATTCCTCCATACCTCATATAACTCCCTTTAACATTTCATACAATAAAGGCTGGGTGGTGATGAACTTCTTGAACTTGACCTTATCTGAGAAGCACTTTATCTGCCCTTCCATTCTAAATGAAAACTTTGCTGGATAGAGTATTCTTGGATGTAGGTCCTTGCCTTTCATGACTTGGAATACTTCTCTCCAGCCCCTTTTTGCCTGCAAGGTCTCTTTTGAGAAATCTGCTGACAGTCTTATGGGAATTCCTTTGTAGGTAACTGTCTCCTTTTCTCTTGCTGTTTCTAAGATTCTCTCCTTATTTTTGATCTTGGGTAATGTCATTATGATGTGTCTTGATGTGTTCCTCTTTGGGTCCAACTTCTTTGGGACTCTCTGAGCTTCCTGGACTTCCTGAAAGTCTATTTCCTTCACCAGCTTCGGGAAATTCTCCATCATTATGTGTTCAAATAAGTTTTCAATTCCTTGGATTTCTTCTTCTCCTTCTGGCAGCCCTATGATCCGTATGTTGGGACATTTACAGATGTCCTGGAGGTTTCTGAGCCCCTCCTCCGTTTTTTGAATTCTTGTTTCTTCATTCTTTTCTGGTTGGCTGTTTTTTTCTTTCTGCTGGTCCACTCTGTTGATTTGAGCCCCAGTTTCCTTCTTATCCCTATTGGTTCCCTGCAGATCTCTCCTCATTTGTTCAAGCAATTTCGATAATTTTTCATCAAATTCTGTAAGCATCCTTATTACTAGGGTTTTAAACTGTGCATCTGATAGATTGGCTATCTCTTGGTTGGTTAGCTCTGGAGCTTTGATCTGTTCCTTTCTTTGGGCCATTTTTTTTCCCCTCAGTATGCCTGTTACTGTAAGGGGGGCAGAGCCACGGAAGCTCCCGGTAGTCTTGCTGTGATGTAGCTCGTGGGGGCGGGACCTGAGAGCACAATGGTGCCTGCTCCACTCTCCGCACCCACACCGCCTCCGACAAGCAATTCGAGCCCCTCTGCGCTGGCTCCGGGCGTCGCTCCGGGGTCGGTGGATGGGCTGCACAGCTCCAATCCCCCGTGGGTCTCCCCAGCGAACTCTCCTGTGAGGTCGGGAGTTCCTCCCGCCACCGACTCCACCCCCACCGGTGCTCTCAGTCTGCGCCGATGGGTTGTGCCCTGCTTTCTCTCCCGGTTTGTCTGCACGAGAATGAGGACCTGCCTGGTCCACCAGTCTCGGCCCCGCTGGGTCCGGATGAGCCAGGCACTGGCCGCGCTTCGGTCAGGCACCCCCGTCTTGGTGTGCTGCAGCCCCGCGGGAACCACCCCTCCAACCGCGGTCCTGCCGTCTGCTCACCAGCTCGCTGCGGAGTCGCCTAGCACTCTCCCTCCGCCCTGCTCCTCCCGGCTCACCAGACTGGATGAATGTATCTTTCTTAATTCCTTGGTTGTCAGATTTCCTCTCAATTCGATTTTCTGTCAGATCTGGCTGTTTTTGGTTGTGTAAATTTCTGATTTTTTCCTTGTTTGGTTGTGCGAGGTGGCACAGCACATTCACCTATGCCGTCATCTTAGGAAGTCCCAAATTTATCATGATGTCTTTAACCTTATTGATGAACTCATTGGATCTTTCCAGTGTTTTCTGTGATTAAAATAATATAATACTAAATGAAATTCCCTATTCATACAGATGGGCAAACTCTTTTCAAGTATAGACGGAGGACGAATTCCCACAAGGGAGCGCACTACGTCAAAGGGAATAGTGGAACTGGTGAAAGGGCCAAAGGAGCGGATTGAGGGAGGCTTGGAGTGGACAGGAGTGTAAAAAGGCCCATTGGGTGGCCACCTATCATTCCCAAGCTCCTAGGGCATTCTTTCTGTGTAGTACTTTTCAGCGTGACTTCTCACCAGGTCCAGACGTGATTCTAAATCTTCACTTAATTTCATACTTCCCTCCCTACAAAAGTAACGAATCTATGTTGTTAGGCAAAATACTTTCTAGTGCTTGTCATGACCATGACATTGTCTTAAGAAGCAAGTTGCTCTCAGTGATGACCCGTTTACCCCAGAAGAGGTGGGCCCATATCAGCTGAAAGGAATATTCTTACACAGAGAAGTAGGTCCATTAAGTTCTTTACTGCTTTGGAACACAGAGCTCTTAAAAAGCATATGCCATGTGGCTATGAGCCACCTGTGTTCCTGGAGGCCCATAGTATACATCAAGCCACCCATTCCTTTCTGGGTGAGGAGACCCGTGTGGTCGCTGCCCAAGACTCTGCTTCTGTCCATAAGTTTCCCTATTAAACTCTTTTTATAATTCTGGAGTTGTCAGCCTATTTCTTGGGTCTCTCAGCCCCATCCTCCTTTGGAGGTCAGTTTCAGTACACCTTGGAAAAATTTCCCAACGTATGTGCCATTCCCTCAGAACCTAACCTAGTGCTATATTTATCCACCCAGTGACCAGTTTAATTAATTAATTAATTCAACAAATATTTTATTGAGGTCCAAGTACCAACTGAGTTCTTACTACTGGAGACATAAATCAGTAAAAATAACAGGCAGGATTACTGCTTTCAAGGAGTTTGTATTTTAGTGAAAGAAATAGGCAATAAGGACTCCTGGCAGAGAAGGAGGTGTGGATTGACACGCTTCACCTCCTTGCACAACCATAAGAGGGAGCACAAGTAACCTCAAAAAAAACAAACAAAACAAAACAAAACCCTCCCAGAACTGCCAGAAGACTGAACTGTATGGAAGTCTGACAACCAAGGGTTTAAAGAAACCATATTCGCCCAGATGTGTAGGAGGGGTAGAGATGAGGAGATGGGCCGGAAAGGACACGGTGTGGTGGCAGTGAGGTGGTGGTGGCTGGCAGATTCATGTGTGGCGGATGAAAATTGAGAGGGGTACCTCCAGAGCAAGCCATCCCAGCCCTAGGCCTGACTGTGCAGCGCAGGGTTCCAGCATTGGGAAAATAACGTTTAAAAATTTTTTTTAGATATATTTTATTGGTTATGCTATTATAGTTGTCCTGTTTTTTCCTCCCCTTTATTCCCCTCTACCCTGCACCCCCCTCCCACCATCATTCCGCCACCTTAGTTCAAGTCCGTGGGTCGTACACATAAGTTCTTTGTCTTCTCCGTTTCCTATACTTTTCTTAATATCCCGTCTATTTCGTACCTACCATTTATGCTTCTTATTCCCTGTACCTTTTCGCCCATTTCCCCCTCCCTCCCCCTGCTGATAATTTTTTTTCCCCTGCTGATAATTTTTAAAAAAATTTTGTTAATGATTTCCTTTGCTGTGCAAAAAATGTTTAGTTTGATGTGGTCCCATTTGTTTCTGTTTTTCCTTCTGTTTTCCTTGCTTGGGGAGATGTATCTGATAAGGACTTCACTCTCTCTCAGTCCCCACCCCCACCGGATACCACCCTTCCCATTCATTCTTCCATCCTCCCGATATGGTGATGCTGTAAGGTAAATTTTCAGAGTTTACATTATTATACCAATACAAGTGATTTATAGCTGAGTCATATGGTAAATTATGATGACTTTTCCTGAACAACTTTTTGTTTTCCATGGAGTTAGTAACTGTCTTATTTTTTATTTCCATAGTTTTTTCTGAGCACACCAGACTATTCAAGCTCTAATTCTCCACAATTGCTAAATCTCTCATATTGAGACACATCTAGTGGTCTGTAAATTTTCTCCTGTAGAAACTTCTGAAATGTTCTGACCTATTCCAAGTGGACTGGTTACCCTGTTAGCCAGCAGTGGATTTCCCATGAAGCTAATAAAACTTACCCTTCAAGAGCCCTTATTTACCTTAGCAACATGGCCACATGATCTTGAGTTTTGTAACATTGGCAAAGTAAGATAGTTTCATTTCGATTGGTTCAATTTGCTGTCTCTTTCTTATCCAACTTGCCTTCTGTCACACTGAAGTTTTGGGATCCACCTAAGGGGAGGTAAGTTGGAAATCCATTCAGTTTAGATTCAGTTGGATTTATTAATGTAGTTTGCAGTACATTTGTATAAAGTTAGATCATTGTCAGCCAATCTTGCGGGAATTGCTTCAGGAATAGTCCTGCTTCCTACTGTGCTAACTCACCCTGGGTTGTATCCTGGAGGTGAAGGGTCAGAAGTTATAACAGGACATGAGCATGTTCTGTGGTCCCTGGCAGCAGAAGTGGGTGGGCAGGGGCGGAGAAACAAGGTCTCAATGTAGCAGAGCCAGAAACTTGTCTGTGGAAATTATTTGTCCATTCATCAGATGTAAGAAATTGTAACTGATGGATTCAGTTCTCAGCAATTCAGTTCTCTCCTAGCAGAAATATACTAGATAGTAATACACTTCCCATTATAAATGTACTGTATAGTTTTTTTGGGTGGGAAACATGTAAATAGAATTTGTCAGAATTTTGCTTAAACCTGTAGCAGTGTTGCATAGACTACTACGTATATGTGAAGTTGATTATTTTATACATCTCTGCTCTCAAAAATAAAAACATTTTCATTAACTGTGCTCAGAAAAGACTGAATTATCTCTCTATCCTCTCTACAGAAAAATATTACAAAATTAGTGTCATGTGAATAAATGATCAAAAAGTATATACCTTTCACTTACAGTTTTTACATTTTGCCCTATGTAAATTTTCCCTCAAATTTTAAAAGGCAAGAGTTGTAAAAAAAATATTGCTCTGCTATTAATTATATGCGTGTTGAAGTAGTAGGCAGGAAACGTACTGGCATGTGCGACTTGCTCTGTCTTTACTTCATTTAAAAAAAGATGAATTGATGGATGGTTATGTAACAGGGTGCAGCCAAGAGAGGGGCCCCAAAAGAGGGATTTGTAATGGGGTCCAGAAGAGCTTGGAGATAATTGGCTCCACTCCATAGGGCCACACCTGCCCTGAATGCTGGCAGCCGTGGCCAATTGTGGGAGGAGCCGGAAATAAGGCTGCAGAGAAACATTGGCTCTGGGATTTAAACCCAGGCATGGCTGCCATTTGGAGTCTGTATTTGGGACTACGCGGCTTTGGCGAGTGGAGACCATGGCGGCTTGGGTGAGAGTCAGGACCACGTGGCTTTGGAAGTGCTCCCTTTTTGCCACGTGGATGATGCCGGGAGCCTGCTTGAGATACGGTACCCTAGACGGGGCAGAGGGAGAGGGAAGGACTGTGTGCATGTATGCATATTCTAAAGAACTTTAGTGTGTACAACTTCTAAATAAATAATAATTCCTTTCCTTTTACGTCTTTCCTCTGGCAGTGGGCAAAGCAAACCTGGTACAGGGGAGGAACCTCCGGGGGATAAAAGGGGGATCTTTCATATCGTTCAGCCCCCCCCTCCCCCGGTCTGTTCTGTAACAGTTAGAGGAATGGATAGATGGAAAGATATGTGATAAAGTATAGTAAAATGTTAAATGTAGAATTCAGGTGGCAGGTGTTTCTTACAAAGTTCTTGCAACTTTTCTGTACATTTTAAAATTTTCATAGTACACTCTTGAGAGGTAAGTTATGCAGCAGAAATACTCATATACAGAGGAGAAAAGTATGAGAGAATGGATCAAGCAATCATCTCATACAAGTATTCTATTTTCCTGGGTTTTGTGATTTTTGTGGTATTCATCAGCTTTTAACATTTGTAATTTCTTATGCTTTCTTTTCACATTCTACATAAATATTCACTTTCATACCTAATTTTGTATTTGTAATTTTGCATTTTACTTTTTCATCCTCACCCGAGGACATGCTTACTGATTTTAGAGAGAGGAGTAGGGAGGGAGAAAGAGAGGGAGAGAGAATCGATGTGAGAGAGAAACGTTGATTGACTGGTTGCCTTTTGTACCAAACCCACAACACAGGCATGTGCCTTGATTGGGAATGGGACCAGCGATCTTCAGCTTTGTGTGGGACGACACCCAACCAACTGAACCACACCTGCCAGGGCTGTGTTTTCTTTTCCTTTCTTTTTTAGTGTTTTTTTTTTGTTGTTGTTGTTCAAGTACAATTGTCTCCATCACTGCCTTCCCCCAGTCATCCCACTTCCCACCCTTGATCCCACCCCCCTTTGGTTTTGTCCCTGTGTCCTTTAACCCTCCCCAGAGGGTTAATCCAGAACGCCTCCCCTCCCCCCATCCCCTCCCATTTCCCCTCTAGTCACTGTCAGTTTGTTCTTAATTTCAATGTCTCTGGTTCTATTTTGCTTGCTTGTTTGTTTTGTTGATTAGGTTCCACTTATAGGTGAGATCATATGGTATTTGTCTTTTACCGCCTGGCTTATTTCCCTTAGCATAATGCTCTCCAGTGTGTTTTATTTTCTTAAACCAGATCTCCAAATTGTATAAGCCTTAAACCCCACAAAGCATGGATCCACTCCTGTTAAGTACAGAGCACACATTCTGGAATCTTTCCACTTTCTCTTTGGAATCTCCACTATCCTTCATCCCTCCTATGTCAAAGTTCATATTTACTGGATTCTATGTCTTCTAATCTTCTATATTCTTGGATTCACCCTTATTATGCTAAAGCATATGTTACAGTGGCTTCCTAAGGAAGGTTGTATGAGAAATTAAGTTTTGAGAGCTTGCAATTATGAAATTATTTTTATTTTACTCTTCCACTTGATGTGTTGCCTTAGTATACAATTCTAGATTGGAAATAATACCCCTCCAGAATTTTGAAGGCAGTTCCTAGTTGTCTTCTATCTTTCATTATTTCTATTGAGAAATCTAAAGCCATTCTGATTTCTAATTCTTTATTCCTGATTTGTTTTTCCCTCTGGAGACCTAAAGGATATTTTTCATAATCCGTACAGTTCTGAAATTTCACAATGGTGTGATTTAATGTGGGTCAGTCTTTGTGCTGAGCAGTATGAAAACTCATGTTCTTAAGGTCTGGAAAATTTTAAAGAATTACTTTTTAAAAATAATGTCACCCCATATTTTCCTCTCTTATTTTCTCCTAGAACTCCTGGGCTAGTCTATTTCTCTTATAATTTTCCTCCTATTTCCATTGATTGTCCCTTTGCTTTTCTTTCAGGGAGATTTCCTGAACTTTACCTTCAATCCTTTCAATGAATTTTTAATTTCTTCTTTCCATTTTTAATTTTCAGGAATTCAATTTTATTCATCGACCACTCTTTTTTTAAACAGCGTCTTGTTCTTATTTTATGGTTTCAGTAGCTTGTCTCTGAAGATCTCAATTATAGGTGTGGTTTTGGTTTTGTAGTTGTTGAAGTTTTCTTTCCTCTTCTATCATATCTGTTTTATCCAGTGTCTTTTTTTTCAGTTAGTTTTGATTTTTATTTTTCATATTAGAGGCTTTAACATGTGGTTTTTGGCTCACTTTTAAGAGCAGGAGACTAAAAGCTGATGAGGCGCTCTGCAAGCATGGGCAGGGCATATCAATGGTGAAATTTGCTGTGGAATGATCTGTTTGGGGTGTTTCATTTGGAAACCTCCCATGTCAATGTCTCTAGGTCTTTCCTCTTAGTCTGATCATATTTCTCACAGAAGATCCTTAGCCTTTAGCCTGGATAATAAAATGATCATATCCTTTCCCACTTTCTAGGGAGTAATCCAATATGGCACCCACTATCAGAACCTGCAGGAACAGACTTCATAGACTCCTACGGTGAGGCACTTAAAACTCATTGTTGACTAGAAGGGATGAAAGTGTTCTTTTTTCACTGATAAAAGGGCACTTGTATCCTTTTTTTTTTTTTTTTAAATGATTCCCGGTGACCTACAGTCTGTATACAAGAATCACTCTTGGCATTTGTTTCAGTCCGTTACTTATTTTGCTCATAGTTGAATCCTTTGATGGTTGAGCTTATACCCATCTGGCCTTCTATCTGCAAATACTGTATACTTTGTGTGTTGTTAATTAGAGTGTGTGGCTGTTCTCATCCCATCCTAGTGTGGGAGGTTCTCACACGCTCAGTCTGTCCACAGCTGGTGCACGAGGAGTCACCTCCTGCTGTAGGTTGGGCTGCTTCCCGATGGAGGGAATAATCCCGGATATATCAAGCGGTGGTCTTTGACCGGTAGGAACCATCATGAAATGAAACACATCAGCTATTCTAGAAAAGGCAAATTCAATCAAAGATCTCTTCATACAATTTGGGAATACGAATGTATGTTTATGATCATAGTGGGCATTCTTCCTTTACGATTTGACTGCAGATAGTATGTTCATAATTTATCTACCATTTGGTTAAAAGGAGTTTTCATTTCTACTTTAATCTTTCTGCTGAATTGTGAAATCATAAGTTCCTGTATCAGTTTGCTCAGTGAATTATCACCATATTGGTTGTCCACATTGTGTAAAACCCCAAGGTGGGGGGAAATTTCAATTTAGACTTACTAATTTAGTTGTTATTTTCCCCAGTTCATATTCTTTTCCCACTCTTTGCATCAATCCTTCATTTGTGCTTTATCAAAGCAAAGTTTTAAAATCCTTATTTATATTTTTAGGTCCCTTCATTAGTGGCATCATCAGGTATATTCGGGGGTTTGGACCATTTAATTGGCAGGACTCTTAGATACACCCTATTATCTTCACTCACCCCTTGGTCCTACCACCAGGGAGGTATGTGAAAGAGAGCAATTACCACCAGAGTAAATGGCTTGTGACAATACTGTAGGCCTCCTTATGCATGTTCTTGAGCTAATGAACATCCTCAGCTACAAAATGAGGGGCCAATCCCTTCACCTTTCCTTACCTGCTGCTTGGGAGAGACAGGTTTGTTGGCTGCAGGGCTATTTTTGTATTTACCTTATAAACCCATTCTTGAGTCACACTAGCTGTAAAATTGTGTTTCCAAATTAGATAATAAGGAATCTGGAATGCCATATTTCTGCACAGCTTTCTAAGTAAGCTAAGAGTTGATGCTATAATGGCTGTTTTTAACCTAATTAAGCATTAATTATTGTGAACTTCTGGTCTTGATGGGCTGGGCAGCAGTGAAAGGTAATCTACCTTACAGAAATAGGTGTGGTGTTACCTTCAGGCACAGCGGAAGGTAGGGAAAGGCCGACCGGAAAGGGTTGTTGAAGGTAACGTGCTGGCCGTTAAATGCCTTGGGCCTTGGCCCTGCCTGGGTGTCCTGTGTCCACTTGTTTGCCTCCCTTATCTTTTCAAAATATCTCCAGCTCTGTTCCAGCTGAATTCCTCACCGGGGACTTGGTGGCATCCACATGAGGAACCTGGAGCTTAATTTTGTCAGAATTGGCCACCAGTTGAATCCAGCAGCCAAGTCGGTGCTTTACACATTAATCAAGGCCCAGGAGTTTTAATACGTGAGAGAATGTCTTGTGTCTCTAGAGCCCAGGTTCATGTCGTGCGTACTGCCTTTAGTCTGCCCACTGGGACGGTCCTTCAAGCTCCTCTCAAGTATCTCCCCGAACCCCCAGGCTAGGTGTAAGATGACTGCCACCCGCAGCAGTTTTAGCAGTGAGGGCGACAGCCATCCACACACCCAGCAGTGGCTCTGAGGAGGAAGACAGCCCTCGGCAATGATGACGGGTGACTGCAGGAGGCGCTCTTGTCCAGGGCTGGCCTCTGCAGCGCCGGGCGGAGGGCCGGTTTCCCTATCCCTGGGGTTCTTTTTCTGTAACAATGGAGCTTGCATTCGTTTGAACACGACCGAATCCCGTTGGGATGCAGAAATGTTTGATGTCCCTTTGCTGTTTTGGATTCAGTGAACGGTAAGTAACTGACATTCAAGGGGAGTTAAGGTGTTCAGCATCCTCAGGACCGGACACCAGAAGCCAATTCCTTCCCCTCCCTCAGAATCCCAAAGAGGCTCTAGCCTCCATCTGTCAAGGAGACACCTCCTATCCTGGTCTGTGATGTGGGCCCAGAGGAAGGGCGGCAGGTACAGCTGTCTGTAAGGCTCCCGAGGCGTGTGGGTCGCACCCTGCACAAATTCGGATACAGTACTCAGATGTGAGGTTTCTGTGTCCAGGGCCCAATATGCCCATTGATATCTGTGCTTGCTTTTTAGTGGCAGGGCGCTGGAAGAACAAAAGCATCTGCCTGGTCCAGGGTGACTTCTCTAGGTGCCCAAGAAAGAGCCAGACTGTATCTTGGAGGCCCCCTGAATTTTCTCATGGAGGATAATGCATTCCTTTTCAGAGAGAAAAATCAAAGGAAGACAGAGCTTCAGGCACAGTGGTTTCTGAATCATCCCTAATTAAGATGTGGTAATTGAATCAAGTCACTTCAGTACCCGAATCAGGCACCTGTTGAAATCGGCCTTATCGGATTGTGGCACATCGCTGGAGAATTGATACTTCATTGTGCAGGACCAAGGGAGTTGCTGGCCTTGTTAAGTGAAGAAGGATCATTATAAGTAGGTTGTCAGATTTAGCAAATACAAACATAGAATGCCCAGTTAAATTTGAATTTCAGAGAAACAATTTCTTTTTGTATAATAAGTCCCAAATATTGCATGGGATGTACTTATACTAATAATTAATTTGTTCTTTCTCTGAAATTCAAGCGTAAGCGGGTGTTCTGTATTTTATCTGGCAACCCTAACTGTAAAAAAGGAAGTGCAAACAATCTTAAAGACCTTAGGCTCTCAACCTCATTGTGTGGAGATACCATCACTAAGGATTTTGGCAATATTTGGACGCACACAAATATTTATCTGTGCCTTCAAATCCTGGCTCTTCCAGTTGCTAGCTGGGTGACCTTGGGAGGGTTTCCTAATTTCTCTGGATCTTACTTTCCTATTTGTAAGTGGGGATAATAATGGTATCTGTCTCACAGAATGTTAGTGGGGGGTTAAATGAATCTGGCACATAGAAAGCCCTGAATTGTTATCACGAATATTATATGTTATCTCTTCAAAATTCAGATGGAGACATAATATGTGAATTATTCTATACCTTGCTTTCTCCCCCCCCACCTTCTGTATCTTACTTATTCTTTTTTACAGATGCATAGAAATCCTTTAAAAAATTTAACTAGTTTCTGTTGATGGTCATTTAGGTTATTTCAACCCTCTTCTACCTGGTTACCACTTCAGCGAACATCTTTGTGGTGCAACGACTGTCCAAAGGTGCTTATTCTGGGTAGTTCAGTCTGCTTCTCGCAGTGGCAGGGCTGCACCCGAACTTGCTGTCAGTGGGACTGGGAGGCTCCCTCATCCCGGTGCTGGTGGCCGGCTTTCCCAGACAACACAGTTAAACGTGGTAAAAGGCTGAGATTAGAGTGCTGGATGCAAAATTGAAGAGGGCACTCAAATTTCAGTAATCAAGAAAAATAATATTTAATATTTTTTAAAAATCAATATTAATGCAAAAATATCTATGATGAATAAAATATCAAACAAAATTTGACATAAAGAAGGATCAGTAACAGCTCCATGCTGAGTCATATTGAATTATACATTCATTTTTATTTTTAGTTAAAATATGATTTACCTTGATTTCTGAGTGTTTGGCGCTCCGTTACACGTTGCGCAGAGAGGAGTGCCTCATTTGCCGCACGCCGGGCCCGAGCTCTGGCTGCCACCTTATCCAGACGGCACGATTCCAAGCTTTGCTTCACTGATAAGATGGTTCTCATACTTGCCCTAGAAGAAGGGAGCCCCTCAAGGCATGGGGTCCCTCCCATTAAACACAAACCCACACTGCATGTGCAGTAGACTGCCTGGTCCTAGCACACCTCTCCAGGGGCAAATGGGTTGATGGGGATCACTGGCTTTTCTTGTTGACCTTGCCCTTTCCTCATTAAAATCTGTTCTTTAACCCACGGAATTTATGTTGTGGAATTTATGTTGAACCCTGTCACACAAGAGTTATGTTCACTGTTCTTTTTGGAACTCCTATTATCTGGGCATTGTATCTGCTGGATCAGGCTTCTGATTTTCTCCTTTTTTTTTTCTCTCCTATTTTCCATCTCCTTGTGCTCTATACAGGGACATGGAAATTTTCTCATCATCATCTTCCAAATCTGTAGGTTAAAAACAAATCTCTGATGTCATTCCTTTAAATTCCAAGAACTCTCTCACTCTTATTTTCTCTGAATATTTTTTCTTTATAAGATTCTGTCCTGGCTGCTGTAGCTCAGTGGATTGAGCGCAGGCTGGGAACCAAAGGGTCCCGGTTCGATTCCCAATCGGGGCACATGCCTGGGTTGCAAGCCAGGTCCCCAGTGAGGGCCATGTGAGAGACAACCACACATTGAAGTTTCTCTCCCTCTCTTTCTCCCTCCCTTCCCCTATCTCTAAAAATAAATAAATAAAATCTTTAAAAAAAACAACCTCTAAACAATAAAAAAATTAAAAAAAAAAGATTCTATTCTGCCCTGGCTGGTGTAACTCAGTGGATTGAGCATGGTCTGCAAACCAAAGGGTTGCCGGTTAGATTCCCAGTCAGGGCACACGCCTGGGTTACAGGCCAGGTCCCCAGTGAGGGCCATGTGAGAGGCAACCATACATTGCTCTTTCTCCCTCTCTTCTCCTCTCTCTAAAAATAAATAAATAAAATCTTAAAAAAAATTTTTTTAAATCTTTAAGAAAATATTCTATTCTTATTTTATGTATGCGATATCATAATATCTTTTCATTTTTCTAAGGATATCAATGATAGTTTTTTGTTTGTTTTTGTGTTCTTCTCTACAGAACTGCTTAATCCACTTCCTCCAAGTTCCTTTTTCTGTGTGTGTGTTTTGGTTTCTATGGTTCATCTTAGAAGTTTTCCTCAGAGACCTGGTAGTCTTTGGTCATCTGCTCCTACTTGCGCTGTCTGGAAGCTTGGACTGGGTAGGAAAGGACTTGCAGGGTGCTCTGCCTGGGTGGGGTCATTGCGGGAACTCGGTGTCTGTATCTGTGTGTCTTGCCTTGTGAACTGGTTGGGTTCCCCAGATTAGTCTTTCCAATTTCCTTCTGGAAGGGTAAAAGCCAGGCTGCCGTCTTCTAGGAGCAGAGGCAGAAGAGAGCAGAAGTTTGAGCATCTAACACTTAAAGGTGTTTTATCTGCTTCCTCCACCCTCAAGCGTGCCTAGTGACTTCTAGAGCAGAGGCCATCCCTCCATCCATTTTCCCTTCCTACAGAATGAACCTCCAGTCTTTCCCGGTGCTGGGGCAAGGGATAGGGAGGGTATTTAGAGCTCCAGCTGCCTCTTTAACAGTATTTCAATCAGTTCTTTTTTGTTTATCCCTCCCCTCACTGGTTCCACCAATTCATAGCACTGGATTCTATGGTATAAATGGGTTTGGTTATTATCTTTCCCACTGCCATCTTAGAATTCTATTTCCTCAGGTCTGAGTCACTTACTTGTAGGACAGCTAAACTGTTGTATATTTATTTTGCAGTTGTCTTACTCTTAAATTTTCAAAGTATACAATCATAACTTCTGCAATTAATAAAAGCTTTATTTTCTTTACTAATTTTTATACTTCTATATCTTTCCCTTCTATAACTGCACTGGCTTATACCTTCAGTACAACAGGAAATAGTTGTGGTGATGTGGGCATCTTTGTCTTTTTCTTGGAGTAACTGGGTGTCTTTTTAGTATTTCACCATTATGCATGATGCTGCTTTGGGTTTGACTGCATACATTTATTATGTTAAGGAAATATTCTTCTTTAAAAAATAGATTTTATTTCTTTTTAGAGCGAGGGGAAGTTAGGAACAGAGGGAGAGAAACATTATATGTGGTACCTCTCGCACGCCCCCTACTGGGGACCTGGCCCGCAACCCAGGCATGTGCTCTGACTGGGAATCAAACCTATAACCCTTTGGTTCACAGGCTGGCACCCAATCCACTAAGCCACACCAGCCAGGGTGGAAGTATTCATCTTTTTAATGAAGAGATTTTTAGCATAAATTAATGTTGAGTCTTTCCAATTTTTAAAATCTGTAGTCATGGTTGTCTTGTCTGTAGTTTTCTTTTGGCTGCTATATTTTCCAGGTTTTGGTATCAATACAATACTGGTTTTGTAAAAAGGAGTCTGAAAGCTTGAGTTCTGTCTTATGCTATTGCATAGTTTAATAACGTTGGAACTATCTGCTGAGTAAGCTTTAAAAGTTACAGTGGCCTGTGCTTGGACAGGTTGGCCCTCCACTGTCCTGCAGATCGGATCACAGTTTGCAGGCCAATGCCTGCCTCTGAGCAGACATACACTCCAGTCTCAGCAGGCGCAGAGGTAATACTGAATGAAAGATGAAAAATGTACTTTCTGGAAGCTTTAGGGAGCCGGAAAAGGAGGGGAAGGAAAAGGAAAAGGAGGAGGAGGAAGTTAACTGTATTGTTTGTACAAGAATTTAGTTCAGCAGACCCTGTTTCTCTTTAGTGAGCCTGATAAAATAGGACAAAGTAAAGGGAATTTCTACTACTCCTTTTTCCACAGTCCTCAGACTTGGCCCCTCAATCCTGTGGTCTCCCTGCTGCCTTGTAGAAGCTTCTTCAGAGGAAATATATGATGCCCTCTCCATACTACTGGAACAAGGTCAAGGTTGTCACTTGCTGAAAAACAGCAAAGCCTGTGTTAGTCTGGTGACCTGCTGATCCCTTTCTCTGATGACCCATAGTATTTGATTCATTGTACCAGCTTTGATCTGGCTAATTGAAAGTTTATCTACCACCTGGAGAAGCGCTGAGGTGGAAGGTTCTAGAAAGAGTTTAGTATGTTATAAATGAGAAACTTCTGGCTGTGTTTGCAAATAAAAGTTACTGCCTCTAGAGGCTTGATTTCACCATCAGTGGCTGAACCGGGTGACCGGGTGATTCTTAATTTTCCAAGTCTACTACTCTTCAAAACAGGGAGATTTTGAAGACATCTTCATATTTTAAATGGGGCTTTGAACTCAGGTCATCTCTGCACTCCCTTTTAGCTGTTATAATTGATGAGAGAGTCGGCATAGCTCAGGTGACCAACAGCATAGACTCTAGATTCAGACAGATGTAATAGGAATCCCATTTCTGCTCTAATTAGCTCTATGACATTGGCCAAATTAATGAGCCTCTCTGAGCATCAGTTTACCTATAAAATGGGGACAGTCGTAGCACCTACACCATAAGGCTGATGTGAAAATGAAACAAGATATTGGGTATACAGATTCTGACATGGTGTCTGGACCACAGTAAGGGCTTATTACACATTAGGTATTGTTATTGTTCTTACTATTATTCTACAATACTAAGAATACTTCTTCTTTAATAGTAGAATAATACTTCTCAGACTGATAACTTATGTCACTAAATTGGAGCTTTTGGAAAGATACTGATAAAATCCAGTCCTATCTGGGAGTTAGATGGTAGCTTCCATGTCTTTTTTCTTAGGGCGTAAACTTTCTGGATGCCTAAGTTCTGTCCTCTGAAAGTGGGCCAGAATTTTTATTCTTGGTCTGGATGGAGAGACTGGCCTCCATGTTGGCAAATCTGGTTGGTACTTCTGATTGGTCATCAGCAAAGTGAAGGGCAGCTTGTGAGAGTCACCGGCTCGCTGCACCATCTGAGCCTTCCCTGGCCGTCACACCGCCCCTTCAGCACCTTCTGGACAACACCGTGCAGCTCAGCTTCCTTACCTCTGACTCCAGCTGGGTCCTCTTTCTGATGAGTCAGTCCAGGTTCCCAGGAATGGTCTAGACTGGCTACCAGTGAAGAAGTTTGTTCCCTTTTCCCCCCACTCCACCCTCTCTGAAACGTTTTCCCTCTGTCTTTCTTCCCGAGGGACCCTCCAGCCTCCACCTCGGCCAATTATTCTGTTTCTAGTCTTCTTCCCCTTAAAGTCAGATTTTGTATCTTTTATTCACAAAATTTAATAAATGAATCAAATTACTTGGAGTGTGTGCTGGACTCTATTGCTTGTAATAAAGTCTTCCTCGGATCAGCACCAAGAGAGGCTTCCCAGCTGGGCTTCACTGGAACTAGAACACAGCTGAGAAACCAGGAGGGGGTCCAGGGCCCAAAGCTCTAAGGCAATGACTTGTCCCCAGCTTGGCAGGGGATTGCCCGCTCCTCACGTGACGGTGATACAGCTTCCCTCTGCCTCTGTTTCTCGCGCTTCTCACACCTCTCACTTTTTCCCTCTACCTCATGGCTTCCACTCTCTCCAAGCTTCTGCTTATCAAGAGTTCTGGGCCTCTGTGGCTTCTACTGTCTCCTGTCTGAGAAGCAGGCATTTTTATGCTGAGAAGCAGAGCTCCTCCTAGGCTCCTGGCTGGGCCACTCACTGGCTGACCTTGCATCGGTTCCCCACCCTTGGTCCATTCACCTGTGGTCATGGAAGACACATCTGGGGCTCACACCTCGGCACAAAGCTATGGCAGGGCTGTAATTGTGCCCAAAATTATGAGCTTGGCTCTATCCAGGAAACACTGTTATCCTTCCCACAAGCATACAAGAGTTACATTGGAATTTCAATGATTTCCAAAACAGGTGGATAGCAGAATCTCATGGGCAAGTTTTTCCAAATGCAGATTTCTAAGAGCCACTTAGCTATAAAATGGGGGCAGTAATAACACTTACCTCATGAGATCGATGTGATCTATTCTTTTCTTTTCAGAGTTTTTTTGCTAAGTTTGTTATGAAAAACAATTGGAAATCTCATGCCCCCCAAATAGGAATTTGTTACATCAGTGGTTCTCAAGGGCTGGGAAAGGAGAGAGGGACCAGATATACCCAGGTTGCTTGGGAAGCCCCATCCCTTATCTATGTCCCCAGAATGGAGGCAGAGGTTGAATTTCTCAGATGATATGATACACCAGCTGCAACCCTCTGCCCCCAGCGGCACTACTAAGCGACCTACAGTCGTACATCCTGAAAATGGAATCTCATGTGGCCAATCAAAACGATCTTGCAGAAGTATATATTTTTAACATGCAAAGGAGGTCATGATAGATCATTGTATAAAAAAGATTATAAAACAGGACTATGTTAGGAATTTTTAGGGAAAAAAGTACATATATATATTTATGAACAGATAAGGATCTGGAACATTAAAAATATAGTTGGCAGACTTGCAGTATTAGCATCATTGTGATAGAAATGTAGAATCTGGGGCCTTACTCCAGACTTAGAATCTGCCTTTTGACCAGATTGCCACATGACTGGTGTGCACATTAAACTCTGAGACCCACTGCTCTGGAACACTGGTTCTTGTCTTGGGTGTTCATTAGAATTCACCTGGGGAGCATCAAAAACAATCGTGATGCCCAGGTGGCACCCAGACCTATTAAATCACAGTCTCTGAGGGTTCATCTGGGCATCATATGTCTTCAAGCTTTGAGGTGATCCTGATTGAGCAGCCAGAGTTGGAAACAGCTGCTGTTTAGCTGGCGGATTGTGAGAATCTGGTGGTTTCGATTTTCTTCTTTCAGCTTCTCTGTATTTTCTGATTTTTTAAAGTATATTTTATTGATTACGCTATTACAGTTGTCCCATTTTTTTTCTCCCTTTTCTCTCCCTCCGCCCTGTACCACCTCCTACCTCCAGCATTCCCCCCACACCTTAGTTCATGTCCATGGGTCGTACGTATAAGTTCTTTGGCTTCTACATTTCCTATACTATTCTTAACCTCCCCCTATTTTCTACCTACCAATTATGCTTCTTATTTCCTGTAGCTTTTCCCTCCATTGTCCCTCCTCCCCCTCCCCTCTGATAACCCTCCATGTGATCTCCATTCCTGTGATTCAGTTCCTGTTCTAGTTGTTTGCTCAGTTTGTTTTTTGTTGTTTTTTTAGGTTCAGTTGTTGATAGTTGTGAGTTTGTTATCATTTTATTGTCCATAGTTTTGATCTTCTTTTTCTTTTTTTTTTTAATTTTATTTATTTATTTTTAGAGAGAGGGGAAGAGGGGGAGACAGAGAGGGAGAGAAACAGCAATGTATGGTTGCCTCTCACATGGCCCACACTGGGGACCCGGCCTGCAACCCAGGCATGTGCCCTGACTGGGAATCGAACTGGGACCCTCTGGTTCCCAGCCCGCGCTCAATCCACTGAGCTACACCAGCCAGGGCCTTGATCTTCTTTTCCTTAAATAAGTGCCTTTAGCATTTCATATAATAAGGGCTTGGTGATGATAAACTCCTTCAACTTGACCTTATCTGGGAAGCACTTTATCTGCCCTTCCATTCTAAATGATAGCTTTGCTGGATAGAGCAATCTTGGATGCAGGTCCTTGCCTTTCATCACTTTGAATACTTCTTTCCAGCCCCTTCTTGCCTGCAAGGTTTCTTTTGAGAAATCAACTGATAGTTCTATGGGAACTCCTTGTAAGTAACTGTCACCTTTTCTCTTCCTGCTTTTAAGATTCTCTCCTTATCTTTAATCTTGGGTAATATAATGATGATGTGTCTTGGTGTGCTCCTCCTTGGATCCAACTTCTTTGGGACTCTCTGAGCTTCCTGGACTTACATGTCTGTTTCCTTCACCAGATTGGGGAGGTTTCTTTTCATTATTTTTTCAAATAAGTTTTCAATTTCTTGCTCTTCCTCTTCTCCTTCTGGCACCCCTATGATATGGATGTTGGAATGTTTAAAGTTGTCCCGTAGGTTCCTAAGCCTCTCCTCATTTTTTTGGATTCTTGTTTCTTCATTCTGTTCCAGTTGAATGTTTATTTCTTCCTTCTGTTCCAAATCATTGATTTGAATCCCGGTTTCCTTCTCGTCACTGTTGGTTCCCTGTACATTTTCCTTTATTTCACTTTGTATAGCCTTCACTTCTTCCTCTATTTTGTGACCATACTCAACCATTTCCGTGAGTAACCTGATTACCAGTGTTTTGAACTCCACATCTGATAGGTTGGCTATTTCCTCATTGCTTAGTTCTTTTTCTGGAGTTTTGACCTGTTCTTTCATTTGGGTCATATTTCTTTGTTTCGGCATACCTGTTACATTGTAAGGGGAGGGGCCTTAGGTATTTGACAGGGTGGGGCAACACACTTCACTGTGTTGTGGCTCTGTATGTGGAGGAGGGGTCAGACAGGGAACCTTGTGGCTTTCTGGGCTCTTGCCCTGCTTTCAGTCACTTCCCCTGCTACCCACAAGCAAACTGCGCCCTTCTGGTGCTGATTCCTGGGTGGGTGGGTTTATGTACATTCTAGAACCCCATAGGTCCCTCCACTGGACTCTCCTATGAGACTGGAAATTTCTCCTGCTGCCTCATCCCCCACAGGTTTTTACAGCCAGAGGTTTTGAGGCTTTCTTTTCCCAGGCTGGAACTCTGGGTTGCATGGTCTGTCTTGTTCCCAAACTGTTCCTCCTGGTTTATCCGCATGCAAACACAGGACCCCACCACCCACCCCATACGCTAGCCAGCACCTCCTTGTCAGGTGTCCTCTCTGCCCGGCTGCCAATTTCAGCCCCTCCTACCAGTCTGGATGAATATTTCTTTTTTAACTCCTTGGTTGTCGGACTTCCATACAGTTCGATTTTCTGGCCATTCTTGTTGTTTTTGTTTTTAAATTGGTTGTTGTCCTTCTTTTGGTTGTGTGAGGAAACACAGTGTATCTACCTATGCCTCCATCTTGGCCAGAACTTGAATGTCTCATAGAGTTGCCTCAGGTGCTTGCAGCCACTGGAGCTTCCTCTCGAGTTGTTGAAGGTCTGAGGCAGCACCGAGCCGCTAGGAGCAGGCACTCACTTGGTCCTGATTTTTTTAAAAGGAAGCATGTGTTATTTTTGTAATGATAAAGAAGTTATTTTTCATTGAAACCCCCTAAACAAATGCCAGGCTCCTCTGAAGTTTAGATAGCAGCCTTGAAATGAGGAAGATGTTTTAGGGCAATATTTACAATAGAAAAGGGAGTGGGGGTGGGGCACGAGCTCCCAGGTTGGGGAAGGGAATGTGACAACAACATATCTTTGTGCTATTTCTTTTATTTTCAGTCATGATATTAAATTTCTTATTGTATTTTGAAGTTAAAAGTATCCTAGAAATAAAGCGTGAGCTTTTTCATGTTTAGCAAAAGGGAACATTGGATAAACGTGTTGAAAAACCCTGTTTTAGAGGAAAAAAGAGGAGTCATTCCATCTGCCACGTGACCTGGTGCATCTCTTCCCCTTAAGAAGAAAGAAACCAAACACTGTTGAGAGCTCACTAACCACCCAGCATTGTAATAGGCATTTCGTTGATCCTCATAGTAATGGCCAAGGAGCAGCACTACCATATCCCCTTTTTAAGGGAGACTGAGCCCTAATCAATTAATTCAATTACTTAATTTGCATTTTACCCCTACCCCTGGGCTGTCCAATATGCTAGCCACTAGGTACATATGGCCATTGAGTGCTTAAAATGCGGTTGGTCTTAATTGATATGTGCCGTGAGTGTAAAATATGCACCAGATTTCAAAGATTTCGTGTGAAAAAAAAAGAATACAGAATAGTTTATTAATAATGTTTCATCTTGCCCTGGCTGGTGTGGCTCAGTGGACTGAGAGCCAGCCCGCGTACAGAAGGTTTTCGGTTGATTCCCAGTCAGGGCACACGCCTGGGTTGCGGGCCAGGTCCCCAGGTGAGGCATGTGAGAGGCAACCTATCGATGTTTCTCTCCTTCTCCCCCTCCTTTCCCGTCTCTCTAAAAATAAATAAAATATCTTAAAAAGTGTTTCATCTTTATTACACATTGAAATGATATTGTTTTGGATATATTTGGGTTAAATAAAATATAACATTAAAATTATTTCACCTCTTTCTTTTTTAAATTGTGGCTACTAGAAATTACTTATGCGGCTTGATTTGTGGCTCAGACTTTGTTTCCATTTGGGCAGAGGGAACAAGAAGTTAGATCCAGGGGTATTGTTCAAATTTGTTGTTCATTCTCTTTGGAACCCTCCTAAGAACAGAGGAAGTGGTGCAAGAGGAAGCAACTTCTTAGCTTGTCTGATTGAGGATTGGATTGAAGAGAGGTTAAAATGAGTTTGAAGGCATCCTTGCCAACCTTCTTTAGTCCAGTGGTTTTCAGCCTCAGTTGAACATCAGAATTTGCTTGAGAGCTTTGTAAAATCCTGATGCTCAGCCATATTTCTGTCAGATCAAATCAGAATTTAGAGACTCTCTATTTTTCAAATGGCAACTTTTAGAAAGCAGAGACCAAAGACGATCTTAAGGATTGTTCCTTGGGTCATTATAATTTTTAAAAATGTTTTAAAACTTTTATTCATTGACTCTAGAGAGTGAGAGGAAGGGAGAGAGAGAGAGACATCCATTGGCTGCTTCACCCATTCATGATCCCATTGGTTGATTCCCACTCATGCCCCCACCAGGGATCTCACCAACAACCCTGGCACATTGGGACAGTGCTCCAACCAACTGACCCACCTGGCAAGAGCATAATTTTTTTTTTAAAGATGAGGTTGCTGTATTTCCCTTTTGTGAATTAACCTTGAAAGAACAGGATTAGTTATGTCTTTTTTAAAAAGATTTTATTTATTTATTTTTAGAGAGGGGAAGGGAGGGAGAGAAACATCAATATGTGGTTGCCTCTGGAGCACCCCCTACTGGGGACCTGGCCTGCAACCCAGGCATGTGCTCTGACTGGGAACTGAACCAGTGACCCTTTGTTTCACAGGCCAATGGTCCATTGAGCCACACAAGCCAGGGCAGGATTAGTTATCTTGAAAATTCTGTCTTTTGGCCACTAGGAGGACTGGATTAAAACACCGGCAGAAGGATAGGCTTGCACGGTTGGGAAAACAGCTGGAAGTGGAGATAAATTGGTCCTGTCATCACGATTGGCATAGGATCAGGGCACGTTGCTCCTTTTTAACTTTTATTTGAGTTAGGTCCTGACTCTCTGAAAGGACTTCACCTTTGTATGAACGACGATTGATAAAATCTTTTTGGAGATCACTTTAGCAATATAATTATAGAAAATATTTATTGAGTACTCATTCTATGTCAGCCACTGTGGTAAGTGCTTTGCATGCATTATCTCATTTAAAACCTCACAGCAATCCTATGAAACAGGTGCAATTATTAATTACAGTAAAAAACAAGGACTGGAGGGATTAAAGAACATACCCACGGCCACAGAGCTGGAAAATACAGAATTTGTATTTTATCTCCTCAGAACCTCCCTCTTAACCTCTAAATGATGTCATGTAAAACAGAATTTGCTTAGTGGCTTTAGTTTTAGGACTTCACTCAAGGAAGCAATCAGACAAGAGAATAATTTAGAACAGAAGTATTCCTAGAAAAATCTCAATCACCCTATTTTTTAGGAGACTAGTTAAATAAATTAGTATATCACCATACAATGAAATAATAGGTAAAAACTACGAGTGCTGATGTGAAAGTAATTTATTGAAAGAGAAAACTCTTCATGAAGCATTATTGTTATAAAAGCAAGTTAGAAAACGTGTTCAGTGCAGCACCCAGGGAGAAAGTCTTCGGGTGCGTGTGTGGGAGAGAACGCTGGAACAGTGGCTGTATTTAGAGGGGATAGCAGGAATTTTAACTTTCAAGTTTATATTTTTCTTTATAATTTTCCCATAATGTATCTTTCAGGTAGTAACTTTTTTTAAGCAATGCAAACTAGTATATTTCAGGATATGAAAGAACAATGCCTGATTAAAGGAAGTGGAAGAAGTAAATGGGAACTGGTTCTTGAAGTTGTCCTGGGCACTAAATTTAGCACTGAAACCCTGGCAGCCGAAGGAAAAGGAGAAATATATTGGTTATGTAAATTTCACATTACTTCATTTAGTGTTTTAGGAGAGAGACTCTTAGGAAATTTTTTGCATTTCTATTGTTTACTCTTGCGAACTTCAGAGTGTGCCGCCCAAAATAGATTCTCTAGGCATACCCCAGTTTGTGTTACCACATTGAACAAGACTACGCTTGTGTTCACTGAGTACCTCCCTGGTGTCAGGCTGGGGGCCAAGGACTAATTCTGCTCTTCCAGAGTACAATAGCGCTCCAACTCTTATTTCCTGCTCAGCCCACATCTGGAATCCCATCCTATTCAAATGCTTCTAGTTCTTAAGTCTAGTTCATGCACCTCCACAAGGGTCTCTGGTCTCCCCGTTTGAGAACCCTATTGTACCACCAGTCCTCAGGGACAGTTCAGTTATTCCCTCATCATTTCATAAGCATTTACTATGTCTCCACTATTATACTGGAAGCACCACTTGAACGTGGGCTCGTTCTCTCTTATGAATAGAGCCCTGGAATTACAGCATTTTTTACTTTGAAGGGGGGTGCTTGACAGCTAGGAAAACTGCTGCATCCTGGTTTGTCTGGGACTTTCTTGGTTTTAGCCCTGAGGGCCTCACATCTGGAAATGCCACAGAGTCCTGGAAATGCCACAGAGTTCTGGCAAGAGAGTTGAGAACTTTATGGGTTCTCACTAATTATTCCTTCATTGGTTGGGTTGCTTTATATGGTAAAATCTCTACTGCATACATTCCCATTTTTAGCTATGGATTGACCCGAACAACCCCTTGTAGTGACATGGCTTTCTCTAATGCAGGCTTGTGTGATCATCAGCAAGCTCTGGAAAAAGGAAAAGGCTGGGGTCATTAGTCCAGTTGAGAAACAGGCTGAGATGAGCTTTGAGAAGTCTTCCAGGTTCTAAGAGACTAACCCAAACTATGTTAGGTCTTTTGATTCCTAATTTGGGCTCCCTGGAATTTGAAAATATCCACCATGAATTTCAAGTCATATCTTCCATTATTCAAAATCATTGCACAAGATTTTTGTGAAGAAAAACATAAATTGTTCTATGAGATCCAAAGGGTTTGCATATCTAGAACATGGAATATTATATTTCTAAATGGGACAATTCAATATTGCAAAGACAATTTCCCCCACATTAGTTAGTAAATCGAATGCAATTTTAACAACAATTTCAACAAGATTTTTCTTGAATTGTGACAAAATGATTCTAAAGTTGATCTTCTAGAATACCTGCTGCAGAAAAGCTCAAAAATTTTTTGAAGAAGAACAATTATGGGGAATTTTAACACTCAGAATTAAAAGTTAAAACCACAAAAAGTCAAAAACCACAGTACTTTAAACAGTGAGATGTTGGCACTAAATTGATTAATCAATGCAGCAAAATAAAAAGTCCAGAAGGAGAACCCCAAGTATTATATATAAGAAATTTGGTATAGAGTAAAGGCGGTTTAGGTTGGGGAATAAGCGTTTATGTAGTAAATGATGTTGGGCAAATAGACATTATTTGAATGCAAATAAAATTAGGTCTCTACTTCTTCCAAAATACCAAAATAAATTTCAGATGGCTTACAACTTTTAAGGTGGAAAAAATAAAGATACTGAAGCATCAGAAGAAGAACCAGTGAATGTTTATGTGATCTTTCTAAATACAACATGATAGGCAGTCACCAAAAGGGTTAAAACAGATTAAATTTGGCTGCAGGGAAAATCCATTAAAAAAAGTACAATAGACATGACAATAAGGGAAAAACCTTTACTGCATATATGACAATTTAAAAGAGTTCTTTCAACGTATTTTTAAAAAGACAAACATACTATTAAAACAAAAGTGGCAAAATACACAATTTACCACAGAAGTAAAAATGACAACAAAATTATTAAAAGTTCTATCTCCTTAGTAAGCAAGTGAAAGTAAACACAAACCAAAAAGAGCTCTCCTTCATCCCCTTTCTTGTTTTTAAACTTAGTGACATTTGAAAAAAGTAAACAAAAATAACCTTTGCTGGTGGGATAATAAATCAGCATCATTTCTTTTTTTTTTTTTTAAAGATTTTATTTATTTATTTTAGAGAGAGAGGAAGGGAGGGAGACAGAGAGGGAGAGAAACAGCAATGTATGGTTGCCTCTCACATGGCCCTCACAGGGGACCTGGCCCGCAACCCAGGCATGTGCCCTGACTGGGAATCGAACCGGGACCCTCTGGTTCCCAGCCCGTGCTCAATCCACTGAGCTACACCAGCCAGGGCAGCATCATTTCTGTAATGCCAGTGGTAATAGGAACCAAAAGCCTTATCGATGTGCGTTCATTTTGACCCAGGAATTCCACACCTCTATGTATTTTAAAGTAATAATCAGAAATACGAGTGTGCGAATATCCCCTGATAAGTATGTGTATGGGAATTTTATTTACTGCAGTTAAAAGGGAGAAACAAGTTAAATGTCTAGTTCTTGGGAGTTGGTTGCATAACTGAAAGTATATTGCTCCAGTAAAATATGAGGCAGTTATAGAAATATACATACTAAGCAGTTAATCTTGTAGAAGAATATTTAATGATGTGAAAAATATAGCCCTTGCTGGTGTGGCTCAGTGGATTGAACGCCAGCCTGCGAACCAAAGGGTGGCTGGTTCGATTCCCAGTCAGGGCCCATGCCCGGGTTGTGGGCTGGGTCCCCTATAGGGGGCCCGGGTGAGAGGCAGCTGATCAATGTTTCTCACATTGATGTTTCTCTCCCTCTTTCTCCTCTGTCTAAAAATAAATAAATAAAATCTTTTAAAAAATATTCATGATGATGTATATTGCTAAGTGAAGAAAGCATGTTACCAGCCTATATTTAGAGTATGATCCCATGTTTACACATACACACATAGAATGTAACTTGTATATTACAGATGATTTTTTCTTTTCTACTTTTCTACACTTCTACAGTATGTGTTTAGTGATTTTATAGTGATAAAATTAATAACTATTCATTGTTATTAAAGTACACTTAGATCCAGACTCAATGATTTTCGAGCATATGAAATTATAGCTATGTTCATGTCCTCTGATATATACGTGCTTTGGTAATGCCTAAATTTTAGTTATTGAAGCTGATAATTTTCATAGTCAATAGGAAACTTTATTTATCTTAAAAAGATTGTATTTATTATTTTAGAGAGGGAGGAAGGAAGAGAGAAAGAGATGGAGAGAAACACTGATGTGAGAGAGAAACATCGATCAGTTGCCTCTCACACGTGCCCCGACTGGGGATCAAACCTGCGGCCTGGGAATATGCCCTGACTGGGAATCAAACCGATGACTTTTTGCTTTGTGGGACAACGCCCAACCAACTGAGCCACATCAACCAGGGCAAAAGGAAACAACTTGTTAAATGAAAGAAAGGGTTAGGGAACAGAGAAGTTCATACTCTTTGATCCAACAATTTTACCTTTAGAAATGTTCTTAACCTTGAATATGAGCAAATATTTATACAGAGATTGCTCATCACAGCATTATTTATAATAGAAAGACAAACAAAAATCCTATAACAAATGTATAAGCACCATCTGAAGATGCTAGATAAATTATGACAGACCCATTAGATGGACCTATGGCAGCATCGTGACGTCAGTATGAATCCAACCTGCCTGGATTCAAATCTCAGCTCTGTCACTTGCTTGCTGTGTGACCTTGTACAAGTTACTTAACCTCTCTAAGTTTCCATTTCCTCATTAGTAAAATGGTGATAACAATAGTACCTACACCATAGAATGGTTATGAGAATTTTTAAGTCAAGTCCATGCAAGAAACAGGTGACACACTCAAATTGGGTATTTTGAGGAGAGCTTAATAAAGGGGCTTTTTTTTTTGCAAAGTCATATTTCATTTATTTATTTTTATTTTTTTCAATTACAGTTTGCATTCAATATTTTTTTGCATCAGTTTCAGGTGTACAGCATAGTGGTAAGGCAATCATATATTTCCAGTGCCCAACTGGCATTATACACAGCAATTACAATACTATGACTATGTTCCCTATGCTCTACTTTACAGCCCCATGACTATTTTGTAACTACCACTCTGTACTTCTCAATCTCTTCACCTTTTTCAGCCTGTCTCCCAAACCTAAAAGGGGCTTTTTTTCAGAAATGTGAGCAGGATGTAGGGAAACCACCAAGGCTAGTGCAGTACTCTGGGCTAGTAACAGCAGGAAGTCAAAGGGAGAATTTAGGCAGTTATTGGAACCTGGAGAGAGACAGAGATCCTAGGAGGAGCTGAGCTCTTTGGTGAAAGCCAAGTGACTCTTCATAAATACCTTGACCTCACTCTCCAGGCTCCTTCTGAAACATCAGCGATTAACCACCAACTGTTGAGATGATGGTGTAGACAAACCACCCCAAATCTCAGTGGCTACTAGCTGCAAGCATTTCCTCACTCCCAGGACAACTGGGGCAGCTCTGCTTCAGGTTTTGAATTGGCTAGGATCAGGTCAGCTTCGCCGGCCTCTTGTTTTGGGACCACCAGCCAATAGGCCACATCAGTCAAATCCACTTCAGGCCTCTGCTCATGCCATGTCTGCAAACATTCCATTGGCCAAAGCATGTCGTGTGATTGAGCCTAGAATAAATAAAGTAGCGATATTTATATTACATATACTTTAGTAGAAGGCAAACCCACATGGCAAATCCTAACATAAGGAGAGAGGGGAGTCCAGCTGGCAATGATAGCCCAATCTACCACAACTCATCACTGGCCAAACCCCCGGGAAGTGGGGCCACAGAAGCTGTTGAAGCCATCTACCCAGGTCAGCAGCGTTCAGGGGCACAGAACAGGGTGGACCGGGGTGGGCCAGGGTAGAGGCATCTGGAGAGGCAAACAGACATCTGTGCAGGATTACATGAATTAATATTTTTAACAACTTCAGGATAGTAGCTGGCACATAAAAAAATACTATATACTTGTAAGAGTTTGTTAAATGAAATAATAAAAGATAGTGCCATTGACAATGACACTTTCAAGGATATTTAATGAAGTATTTAAAATGTTCATAATTGTTAAGTGAAAGAGATTTAAAGCAGGTGTACATTATAATGTAACTTAAAAATACAATGTATCTAGAAGAACGACTGGAAGAAAACGAAATGTTCCTATTGTTGCTGAGAGGTAGAGTCATAGTGATTTTTTCTCGTCCTTCCCTGTGTTCAGAATAAGGTTGCCCTGCACGGCCTCGCAGGCTGTGTGCTGTGGAGGCTCCAGGAGGCCCCACCTGTCTCTTTCACACATCCAGCTGGGACAGACTTCATCATTGCCCCCAGCTTCTAAGATGTACGTGTATTACTCTTGTGTAATCAAACAAATAAGTGCAGTCTCTTATTTTTAGAGAGGGAGGAAGGGAGGGAGAAAGAGAGGGAGAGAAACATCAATGTGTGGTTGCCTCTCACACGCCCCCATTGGGGATCTGGCTCGAAACCCAAGCATATGCCCTGACTGGGAATAGAACCCGCAACACTTTGGTTCGCAGGCCGGCACTCAATCCACTGAGCCACACCAGCAAGGGCATAAATGCAGTTTTTAAAAAGTCTCTAAAACTTTTCAAATACATTTGAAGTTGACCTAGTTCGGCATTTTAATAAAAACAGAAGAGCAATTATGTGCGTGCTCTAAAACAATTGTTTTAAAGGCTCATTCACCAACACTTGAGACGATCAGAGAGCATATGGTCCCCACTGCACAACGGAAAGGTAGTGCTTCATGCGTGTAGCGTTAAAAAAGGAAGCATTTTTGGCCTGAGTTATGAAAATGTAAAAAGCTGTACTATATTCTATTCCTTGGAGAAACCTAGAACTGATGGATCAGAAGTGATGACTATAAAAATGGAATATCCATATTAAATCTACAATGGAGAAGGTTTAAGTGAAAGGAAGGCTTCTGTCCCCATGCCCGTGATGAAGAGAGTCCAGTTCTTAACGACACCCAGGCCGATGACACCTGCCTTCATACTACTTGTTATGTGAGGTAATAAACATTGTTACTTCTTCGGCCACTGTAGTTGCATATTCTATTACTTGCGTCCGAGGCTTACATACACTCTCTTTGTAGCCTTCCCTTCCCATTTCCTCCTGTGTGTGCCCACGACTCCTGTGAACGTCTGTTCTAGCGTATGGTGTGGTTGCCATTGACATGACTTGTTTATGAGACCATCCAAACAATTCATGGATTTTATCTCATTTTTGTGACCTCAGTATCCTACTTGGTATCTCACACAAAAGCATTTTTTTTGTACTTGTCAAGATTTCACATACTCACTGTTCTGGGAGATGTATAGGGTACTCTTTCTTAAAAAGTATGAAAAAGTAGTGGAACCAGCCCATGCACGCACACGCACACACACATGCACGCACACATGAGAGTAGCCTCAGAGGCCGGGTGAGTCAGAAACAAACCACGCCCCCCCCCCCAGGAGGCCTGCGCCCCGGCAATGCACTCCTGAAATCCGGTAAATGGACCCGAAAGTCACTCTAGTTGCAGGGCGGGGCAATGCGGAAAGGGTGTCTCTTCTCCCATTTGGATTCTTTTGGCTATTAGTTTAATTTTAATTTTTAAAATTATTTGGAGTTTAAAATGCTAGCTTCATTACTAAGCTAGATCGGCAGCGTGGTGGCTGTGAAAATTTAAATGGGCTTGTTCACACCTACACCCCCAAGACCAGGTTGCCAACCACTGACCCAAGTAAAAGTGAGTTCAGAAAGCCAGGCTTGCTGTGGGGCGAAGGCGGGGAGTGAACATGAACTTCTCTACTGGATAATCTGCTACTCTGAATTCTTTACAATCTTTCTCTCTTTCCTCTCTTGGTTTGGATCACTGAGAGGTCACAGTGTTTAAACATTCCCCCCACCCCCGCCCCCAATCTTGGTTTGTCTTTTGCTTTCTTCCAATATGAAGAATGTAGCTTCTGAACCACCTGAGGAATGTGGGCTGCAAAACGTGGACTGTTTTGTGTTTGTCATCATCATATTTTGATATTTTATACACAAAATCTCAATGTGGTAGCTGCAGCTATCATTGGCAGAATCCTGCGGGAATCCGAATCTGACAATCTGGGCCCCCAGGCTGCAGTAAAAGCAGACAGTCCGGGTGCTCTTTCCAGAGTTCACATGTCCCAGTGGGCAAATCTGATAAACTGATTTGGTAAGGTGTTAACAGCAGAGAACAGGTTTATATGTTAGACCACGCAAACCTCATTTGCTTTGTTGCAGCAGCTTTTAATGCCTTAACTCAAAGTGGGGTGTCATGTAGGGATGCTAAGCCATGGGGGTTAACCCAGTCTCCTCAGGCAGGGGTGCTTAATTTGGCACCCCCAAGTCATGGCATATAGGAAGCTCCTGCTTTATTCTCCCACACACAAGGCTGGTGATTGTAAGAATGTGGTGGGAAAAGGGGGAACTTTTCAGGTTTAATTGAGAAGGAGCAAAACACCAGTCGAGCCAGAGCAGGGAGCCTTCCAGCCCCACCCCATTGCGACACACTTCACCCGCTGGGGCAGAAACAGGAAGTACGTGACAACAACACCGGGCCCTGTGAACGTGACCAGGGCACTATTTCTAGGTTCTGGAGAGTAAGTTGCCCGGTCAGGCTCCATCCAACCACTCTGAGACTCAGTCTCTCTTTTCAGCCTCCTTGGCCTAATACTGCCATGGGCCCCGAAGTCCACCTGCCCCCAGCCCCACACCACAGCCACAGTCCATGCATTACTAATCCTGGTAAACCTCAAGCAAACAACTCTCTTGGGTTCTTAGGGGACTGGGCAAGAGTGTGGATGACTCAGTGTGGCCCATCCCCCTGTTAGAGAAACAACTCAAAGCAAATAGTCTGTGACAGTGAGTTAGTAATGTCAGCTTCATTGGAGAATATTTTATGGAAGGTGCAGCCATGAATAAATAGCATTTGCAAACCTTTTAAGACTAATTTTTGTGTCATGAAAGGGGAAGTTAAATAGACTGAGACTCAGATGATTTATTTCTCAGTTTAGACTTGTGTGTTTCATTCACTTCTGGGACACTTCTCGTCTATCTGCCTTCGGGGATCAGCATTGAAAGAGGAGTGAGTCATCATTTAGCCACATCTTATTTTCTGTGTTTAATCTCTTAATGTAAAAGAGAATTAGGCAAGAGGATTAAGAGAGATTAAACAAGATTCATTACTGAATTATTAAAAATTAAGCTCTGGCTTAAGACAGCCTAGGGAGAGACGTGTACAACAAGGTGAGGGACACAAAATTAAGTACAAGAGATGTTATCCATTGGTTTCTTGGTAAAAAATCAATAATTAGTCATAATAATATGCTCAAAAGATGTAATGTTTCTTCATCCATGAAGAGGCCTTCTGACCCACCTCTGGGAGGGTGTAGACTTACAAGAAGAACAGCTGTGGTCCTGAGATGGGTTCTCCTGACATTTCTCCCCGTTGTCCACAGGGCCAGTCTTCTGATCCAGTGGGCACTCAGAGTTTCCAGCTGCTGTACCATTAGGTAAATGCTCAGAGGGATTGTAAACCCCCAGGTAATACTCCAGGGAAGGGCTTCATTGAGATCCTCCAAATTAGCAAATCTCCCTTCTCCTTTTTTTTTTTTTTTTTAAGATTTTATTTATTTATTTTTTTAGAAAGAGGGGAAGGGAAGGAGACAGAGAGGGAGAGAAACAGCAATGTATGGTTGCCTCTCACATGGCCCTCACTGGGGATCCGGCCTGCAACCCAGGCATGTGCCCTGATGGGGAATCGAACCGGGACCCTCTGGTTCCCAGCCCGCGCTCAATCCACTGAGCTACACCAGCCAGGGCTCCCTTCTCCTTTTTAATGACAGAATTGGCTCCAAAGTCAACGTCTTCATTTATTCATGCCTTCAAGTTTTTACGTGAGAGAACAGGGAGTGAAGATTGAGGGAAAATTCTAGAAAAAATAAAATTAGGTTTTCCTAAGAGAACTTCTCAAAAAAATAAAATTTTTTGAGTATAGTAAGTGAATAAAATTTTTAAGATAAGATGGTCATATGTTGCTTATTCGGTTTCATTCGTCCCAAGATATTTTTTTTAAACTTTTTTTTTAAAGATTTTATTTATTTATTTATTTTTAGAGAGAGGGGAAGGGAGGGAGACAGAGAGGGAGAGAAACAGCAATATATGGTTGCTTCTCACATGGCCCTCACTGGGGACCTGGCCTGCAACCGAGGCATCTGCCCTGACTGGGAATCGAACCCGGACCCTTTGGTTCCCAGCCCGCGCTCAATCCACTGAGCTACACCAGCCAGTGCCCAAGATATTTCTTAAAATCACGAAATAAGGAAAGTTTCTGTAGATGCAGCTCATTCTCAGAAGACCACATTTCTAGACTTCAGAGACAGATTGAGGCTCTCAAGAGACAAAGGGTGTTTTTACCTTCAGAGTTGCTATGGTTTTCATGAAAGTGAAGTAACTGCATTTTCTTCGTGGGCTTTTTGCTGTTGTGTTTAGTCAAGAGCCAGGGTTTGTAACTCCCTAGAAGCCATGGATAGGTAACTGGGGGTCTGTGAACCCCACGAACTTGTAGCAACATTTTCAATTATACTTACATGGGTCGGGGAATATGGAGGATCCAAAGCTCTCATTAGATTCTCGGAGAAGTTCATGACCCCATAAATGAAGAACTCTGGTTTCGAAAATGGAGTATCTACATGCTTTCAGGTTCAGCTGCAGAACCCATACCTTAAATATAGGCAGTATTATTATCTGCATTGTACAGATGAGGAAACAGGCTGACAGAGTTTAAATAACCCACCGAAGGTCATACAGCTGGTAAATGGTGAAGCCAGGTTATACACCCAGATCTGTTTGACTTCAGAACCTGAGCATCTTATTAGTGGACAATGCTTTCTCTACATTTAACAGGTTAAAAATATTAAGATCTAGAATTTGTTAGGGCTTTTCCAACTTCTCCAAATCTTTATAGCACCATCCTTGATGGGTGACCCAGTTCTGTCTGATCCCCTTTGGAAATGGGAGCTCCCTATCTCCCCAGAGGTTGGCTCCATTGTTAGACTTAATGAGTGCTTTTAAAATATTAAGTCCCAATTTACCATAGGATTGGATACTGGCAAGACGCTTTTAAATGTTGTAAAATGCAGAACGTCTCAGCTGTGCTGTCCTGGACTGAAATTTGGCACCAATGAGACCTCTGCTACTCTCCCTCTTCAAAGTGGAGCATGTAGGGGTAAGTGGCCTGTGTTGGGAGCGACAAGCGTGCACATCAGGAAATGATCTGACATGTGGAGTCATGGACAAAGCAATCTTCCAAAAGTATTAGAAGGAGGTGTGCTTTGAAAATGAGAATGAGCTGGCAATTTCCATATATGGCAAAATCTTTATTAGCTGGAAAAAAGGTCTTTTTTTCATTAGCTTCTTTTGTAAGAATGATCCCTTTTGTATCTCCTTTACACTTTAGAGAACAAGAAATATGGAAGATAGGGAGGATGTTTCCTTAGCATATTGATGGTTTCTTGTGAGTTCAATTTTTTTCCTGTTTCTCCAAAAGTCCTGAATAAGAGATTAAAAATTGAAAGCATTTAACAGTAATTCAGTAAATTAGAAAATTTATTATTATTGACTGAGTGAACTATTCTTTTTGTGTAGCTAGTCTCCAAAGATGGTCCCCAAGGGTCCATACCTCCCAGGACTCATGTCCTTGTGTATGATTCCTTCATGCAGAATCTAGACTTTAGTCAAAAGAATGTGGTGGGAGTTCCATCTGTGCCAGTTCCAGGCCTAAGCCTTAGAAAGGTCTAAAAGCTCCCGCTTTTGCACTTTTGAGGGCTCTGTACTCCCGTGTATGAAGTCCAACTACCCTGCTGGAAAGGTATGTAAAGAGAGAAAGAGGTCTTGAGACTATGTGGAAAGAAAAAAAAAACCCCAGCTGCTCAAGTATTCTAGCCTTACAGCTATCCCTCAGAAGGTGCCAGACATGTAGGTGAGCTATCTTGGATGCTCCTGTGCAGTGAGCTTTCAGTTGACAGCAGCCCCAGCTGATATCACATAGAGCAGAAGAACCACTCTGCTGAGCCTAGTCAACCTTCAGAATTGTGAGAGATAATAAAATGGTTGTTATTTTAAGCCCCTAAATTGTAGAGTGGTTTATTAGATAATAATATATACCAAACATTTTTATTTTCATATAGCAAACCTTACTATTTTTGTGAATAAATTAAGTTAATAAGAATGCATATGATAGCAAAGTGATTAAAAAACATTCATTGATCTTGCAGGACACTCAACCAGAAATAAGCCTCAGGAAAGCAGTATTTGGACCACAGAGAGATAGCCCTTTACACCCACTAGGTTGATTACAATAAAAAAGAGAGACAGTGGTAGGTGTTGGTAGGCAGGTGGAGAAACTGGACCCTCGTACACTACTGGTGGAATGTAAAATAGTGTGGCTGTTTTGGAAAGAGGTCTGGCAGCTCCTCATAGACTTAGCCTTCAACCCAGCAGTTCTACTGCTTGGTGTCTACCCAAGAACACATACAGGATTGTTTACAGCAACATTATTCATCATAGCTGAAGAGCAGAAGTAACGTGAATGTCTATCAACTGATGAATGAATGTAGAGCACGTGGTACTGTCTACACATTATTTGGAAATAAAAAGGAATGAAGTACTGATACATGCTACAACATGAATGAGCGTTGAGAATGTTATAAGTGAAAGAAGCCAGTCCTAAACAGCCACATATTAGATGAGTGTGTTTATATGAAATGTCTAGAATAAGCAAATCTATAGAGACAGAGAGTAGATTAGTGGCTGCCTAGGGCTGGAGAGCAATGGGGAGTGACTGCTAATGGGTTCAGAATTTCTTTTGGGGATAATGAAAATATCCTCAAGTTGTGTTGATGATTTCAACATGTGAATATACTAAAAACATTGAATTGTACATTTTAAATGGGTGAGTTGCATGGCATTTAAATTGTGCCTCAGTAAAGCTATCTGATGGATTTCAGTTAGGCCACTTCGGGTGCCAGACTCTGTCTATCATCAGATGAGGCTAACTCAACCCAGATGGCTAACTATAGCAACAGTTACATGGGCTTTTCAGTGGGGGAGTTTGTACCAACAACCTATAAAATGAAAATCGATTGTCAATTTATTATACACTTAATATAGTGTGATGTGACTGTTAATATTCTTATCTTCCTTCTACCAAAAATGTGAAGATCAGTGCAGAGATTTGATCTGAATTTTATATTCTCTGACTAGGAGTTTTGTTAAATCCCTTCTTGGGGCCTACTGTGTTCTGACTATGAAGTGATAGTAGCTTGTCAGCATAAAGAAAAGGAAGAGGGAAGTATTGCACCCTTCTCCACTTCCACAAAACTAAACAATGTTTATAACAATACTTTCAAAAAACATCAAAAATATCTGAATTCACACTTACATAGCAAGAAAATGTAAGTTACAGTTTAACTATCCTACAGCAGCATGATAGCACATTTCTCATTGTCTAATGGTAACTATATAGCTGACTTTTATAGATATTTTACATGTTTTTAAATTAAATATACTTGCTCTATTTGTAGATAGGTACAGTACTATGCATATCCTTTAACTCAAGCTTGTTAATTGTGCATTTATATCCTCTTAGTCTTACTAATGTTTAGCAACTTCGTTTAAAATTAAAATAATAAATACTTTAAAAAAATCCTAAGGACGTTTTTTCATTGCTTTTAGAGAGGAAGGGGGAGAGAGAAACATCGATGTGAAAGAGAAACATCAATTGGTTGCCTCTTGTATGCGTCTGAACCAGGGACTGAACTTGAAACCTAGGTATGTGTCCTGACTGGGAATCAAACCCACAATCTTTTGTTTACCGATGATGCTCCAGCCAACTGAGCCACACCGGCCAGGGCTAACTACTTTAGTTTTTGATACACTTAAATGTTCAGAGTTCTGAGGATTCAATCCTGATCAGGACACAATTCCTGCCCTCAGGGAGCTCACAGTAGATGACGAATGTCCCAATAATGCCTCAAGACATTAAGATATAAGACCTGCAACTCCAGTTTATATTTACTTTGAATTTATATTTTCAACTTATATATATATATTTTTTTAAAGCAAAGTTAAAATTTCCTACTATGTCATGAAGCCATCAAATTCTCCTTTGGACCTGCCAAGTTTTGCTTAATATACTTTGAGGCTCCACTGTTAGGTGCACAGTGGTTCAGGATTTTATAACTTTCTGGTGAATTTTATTTTATCTCCTGTGGTGTCCAATCTGCTGTTCACACCAACCAGTGAAATTTCCAGAGATTTAAATCTTATTAATGTTTTCCATGTCTCTACTTAACATGTTCAATCTTTCCTCTCTACCTTCTTAATCTTATGAAATACACTTACAATAACTTTTTTAAAAATTATTTTATTGTTGTTCAGTTACAGTTGTCTGCATTTACCCCCCACCCCAGACCCCAGGCAAACCCACCTCCCTCCCTTGCTTCCACCCTCCCCCTTGGTTTTGTCCATGTGTCCTTTATAGCAGTTCCTCAATACCCTTGTCCCCATTATCCCCTTCCCCCTCCCCTCTGGCTACTGCCAGATTATTCTAAATTTCAATGTCTCGGGTTATATTTTGTTTCTCTGGTTATATTTTGCTTGCTTACCTTGCAAGCGTCTTGGCTGTGGCTGATCTGAATTCCCCGGTAGCTGATCTGGCCTTGGTGCCTTCTCTCATAAGTCCTTATATAAAACCCCTTAACATTTCATATAGTAAAGGCTGCGTGATGATGTACTCCTTGAACTTGACCTTATCTGAGAAGCACTTTATCTGCCTTTCCATTCTAAATGACAGTTTCGCTGGATAGATTATTCTTGGTTGTAGGTCCTTGCTTTTCATGATTTGAAATATTTCTCTCCAGCTCCTTCTTGCTTGGAAGGTCTCCTTAGAGAAATCCGCTGACAGTCTTATGGGAATTCCTTTGTAGGTAATTGTCTCCTTTTCTCTTGCTGCTTGTAAGATTATTTCCTTATTCTTAATCTTGGGTAATGTGATTATGATGTGTCTTCGTGTGTTCCTCTTTGGGTCCCGCTTCTTTGGGGTTCTATGAGCTTCTTGGGCTTCCAGGAAGCCTATTTCCTTTACCAGATTTGGGAAGTTCTCATTCATTATCTGTTCAAAAATACGTTCAATTTCTTGGTGTTCCTCTTGTCCTTCTGGCAGCCCTATGATCCAGATGTTGGGTCGTTTACAAATGTCTCTGAGGTTCCTGAGTCCCTCCTCATTTTTTTGAATTCTTGTTTCTTCCTTCTGGTCCACCCTATTGGTTTGAGTCCCAGCTTCCTTTTTTCCCCTATTGGTTCCCTGTTTTTCTTCCCTCATTATCTTTATCATATTCTTCATTTGTTCATTTATTTGTGTCCACCTTTCTTCCAGTTTTGTGAGCATTCTGATTACCAGTGTTTTAAACTGAGCATCTGATAGGTTGGCTATGTCCTTGTCTGTTAGTTGTAATTTGTTCTGATCTTTCATTTTGGCCATTTTCATTCTTTTTATCTCAGCGCACCTGTCGGAGTCTTAGGTGTTTGTTGGTGCCCGGTAACCTGGGTCGCTTTTTAGTGATGTTTCCTCTGGGGGTG
>PVJI01016827.1:0-37158 GCA_004026765.1 Micronycteris hirsuta
CTCTGTGTTTCCTGCATTTGTGTGACTTTTTCTCTCATCAAATTAGGGAAGTTTTCCATCATTACATTTTCAAACAGGTTTTCTATCCCTTGCTCTTCTTCTTCTTCTGGTATCCCTATTATATGGATATTATTATGTTTCCTGTTGTCCTGCAGTTCCCTTAACCCCTCTTTGTTCTTTCTGATCCCTTTTTTTTTCCTTTTCTTGATCTTTTTGGGTATATTTCCTACCTTGTCCTCCAGCTCACTGATCTGATTCTCTGCTTCTTCTAGCCTGCTTTTGATTCCTTCTACTGTGTTCTTCAGTTCAGAAATTGTAATCTTCATTTCCTCTTAGCTCTTGTTGATAGCTTCTATCTCCTCTTTCATGTTGCTATAGTTTGCAGTGAGTTCATTGTAGTTTCCCTGTAGTTTTTGGTAATTCTTTGTGAGCTTACTGAGTTTCCTGATAACCATTGCTTTGAACTCAGTATTTGATAGTTCAACTGACTCACCTCTATTTCATTTAGCATTATTTCTGAGGCTTCCTCCTTTCCTTTCATTTGAGAATTGTTTCTTTGTCTTCCCATGGTTTGTGAGACTCTTCTTGTTAGCCTCTGCTTCTTAAATTGATCTTTTCTGACTCCCCCCTGGGTTTCTGTTGTGAACTTCAATGGTAGAATACCTGTGAAATTCAGTGGTGTGGTCTCCTTGACTCTTGAGGTCACTGGTCTGGGGCTGTCATTTATGTTGGCTCTCTGTATGTCCCTGGGTTTTGAGTGTTGCTGGGTCTTTCTTTGGTGGGCCCTTCCCTCCAGCTGGTTAACTGAGGGTCACTCCATCCACCACATCTTGTATTCTGTTGTGCAGTTGTGTTCAGGTTGTGTTGAAGCTAATTCTTCTGTGTGAACAAGGTTTCAAGGTTTCTCTCTCACTCTTGTTCAGTTGTTTGTTATGGGTAATGTCTGCACCATTTAGTTGTATTTCCAGATTGATCCTAGCTTGAGGTTAGTGTGGCTTCACTCCCTCCTTCACCTTCTTCTGTTGTTATCTGTTGGTGGTTCCTTTGTTGGTGGGTTTCCTCTTCCAGCAGGTATACTGGTATTCACAGCTCCCACCATCTGATTTTTCAATGTCCTCTACAGTTTTTGGTCTCCAATCTTCATATATTCTAGGATACCATTGGCTGTTCATTCTGTTCCTCAGAAGATTGGCTAGGTATTTTAGCTGTGCACAGGAGAAAGTGGACCCCGCTCCCACCTATCTCATCACCATCTCTCCCACAGGTAGTCCCTGCAGGTCCTGGAGGCGGGGGCAACAGGTGGCCCTGGATGAGCATGGGGCTGTGTTTCCACATCGGGGAGGAGGAGCAGGAGAAAGAGACTATTTTCATTTTTTCTAATACCGAGTTGTGTGATTTTTTTAAGTTTATTTAATTATAACTTTAAATAAATAAGTTGGGCAAATGAAATAAAATATTTTCTCCAATTTTAGTATTCCTTTCTCTTTTATCAATGACTAAGAAATAAAACATTTCAGTGTTTTTTCAACATAGCAGTGGTTGTAGATCTATTACCCACCATTGTTAGAGGCTGGATATTTTATGAAGTTTCAGGTAAGTCCATAATAAAAAGACAGCCAACTTTTCTGTCCCTTTAGAACTCATTGGTTCTTTTGCTCTCCTGTCATCTTCATATTTCAGTATTTTTAATTGAATTAAAAGATAAATCAACTGAGTGCATGTTGTAGCAGGATACCAAAGATTGAGTTTAATTAAATTTTAAAAGACATTGAGAGAAATGATCTACTTTGACATAGTGAACTGTAGCTTCCCCTTCAATCTTAGTGGAAATCCACTTTTCCCTAAATTGGAAAAAAGAAGGAATTTGAAAACAACATGCAGATTTTATAATCTTGAAGATATTTCTTAAGTGTGAAGTTACTTAAGAATGGTCAAATCTGTTGTGGTTTCTGGAAGGAAACTCTACTATTACTGATTTGGGGAAAAAAAAATAAGAACCAAGTTTGGGCCCTGGCTGGTGTAGCTCAGTGGATTGAGCGTGGGCTGAGAACCAAAGTGTCACCGGTTCAATTCCCAGTCAGGGCACATGCCTGGGTTGCGGGCCAGGTCCCCTTGGGGGCCATGTAAGAGGCAACCATACATTGATGTTTCTCTCCCTCTCTGTTTCCCTCCCTTCCCCTCTCTTTAAAAAAAAAAAAAAAAAGAGCCCGGCTGGTGTAGCTTAGTGGATTGAGCGCGGGCTGGGAACCAGAGGGTCCAGGTTCGATTCCCAGTCGGGGCACATGCCTGGATTGCAGGCCAGGTCCCCAGTGAGGGCCATGTGAGAGGCAACCATACATTGCTCTTTCTCCCTCCCTTCTCCTCTCTCTGAAAATAAATAAATATCTTTAAAAAAAAAAGAAAAAAAAAAAGAAAAGAAAATCTTAAAAAAAAAAAGAACCAAGTTTGGATTAAATGGTAGGGTTTTAGCCTTTTTTTTAATAAAATAAAATATTTCAGTAAAATGCAAATTCGAAACTCACCATTTGAAATTAATGGCTGGTTTACAATTAGCTAGTTCCTTAAGATCAAATGAACATATAAGTGTCTTGAGAAATATGTAAAACAGAATAGAATTATATAACCCATTAAATTGAAAGGTAATCCTGAAGAAATTAGCTAATCTTTATATATGAAAGCTTAATTCTTATGTTTATTTCAACTGTATAATTTATGATAAATATGAGATTTTAGATCATAGTCATAATATGCTATTATGTGATTTGTGTATCTCTCTTTAGTTGTTTGAAAGGGGAGATCCAAATATTAATAGAAGTAACTCATTTCACTTTTAATTTAGGAAAATTATTTCCTTATGTCTAAATTTACTGTATTAGAGAATCTAGAACCATCAAATGACTGAAAAATCTCTAATTTTGACATGTATCTATGTAATAGAGCTGTTGCAATAATTAAAAAACACAAAAGATAAAGAATAGGAAAATCAGTAGTTTCATGCTGAGCCAACTCAAAATAATGATTATTTGAATGTATTAAGAATACTAAGAGAGATAACTATTATATTTTTAAACTGGTGATTATGTGAATTTTTCCACATATAATTTATTTCTACATGTAACTCATCTAAGTACTAAAAATCTTTACAGGCATGAAGATCATCATATATAGAAAAGCACTCTCCCTTGGGTTTGTGTCAAAATAAGAACTGAAGGAAAAAGGGCTCATGAACATGGACAACAGTGTGGGGATTGCAGGAGTGTTGGAGGGGAGGTTCTAATGGGAATACATGTTAATGAGAAATAATACAATAAAAATAAAGTTAAATAAACCTCAATGCTGGATGAGGTTGAATTATCGTATAAAGAGGCAAATCATATTGAGCCCCCAGCCCTAGCAATTTGATTCCACTTACTTGGAGATTATCATAATTTGAAAATAATTTATGTTGAATTTACCTTTTTTTAGAAAACATGTATTTATAGAATATAAATTTTCATAAATTATCATTGTGGAAATTTTTGAATATGTAAGTACAAATATGTTTTAAGTTCTCCCAACATTTTATAAGTGCTACCTACAAAAATGTACACATGAAAGAAAAGTATTAAGGAAGTAGCTAAAATATTTCTACTAGTGTTGTATTAGATTAATTTAAGCAATTTATTAGTATAAAAATATAAAATTGTATTTCCTTTTCAAGAATGTCTTGGTTTGTTGAGTATATATTCAGGATATACTCTGAAATTTATTTATCAAATATTAATTGTATACATACTACACTTAAAATACTGTGCTAGGCCTGTGTTAGAAATTCCTGTAGGAATTCAATTCAATAACAAAATATATTTAAAAATGCATGACAGGAAATAATCAACAAAATAGAAAAACAACCAACAGACTGGGAGAACATACTTGTCAATACACCTGTTAAGGGGTTAATATCCAAAGTTTATAAAGAACTTACACAACTCAACACCTAAAAACCAAACAACCCAATTTAAAAGTAGGCAAAGGAATTTAATAGACACTTATCCAAGAAGACATACAGATGGCCAACAAACATAAAAAGATGCTCAACATCATTAATTATCAGAGAAATACAAATTAAAACCACAATGAGATATCATTTTACACCTGTCAAAATAGCTATCATCAATAAATTGACAAACAACAAGTGCTGACGAGGATGTGGAGAAAGGAGAATGCTTTTTCATTGTTGGTGGAATGCAGATCAGTGCAGCCACTATGGAAAACAATATGGAGATACCTCAAAAAATTAAAAGTGGATCTGCCTTTTGATCCAGTGACCCCACTTCTGGGAATATATCCAAAGGAACCCAAAACACTAATTCGAAAGAACATAAACATCCTTATGCTCATTGCAGTGTAGTTTACATCGCCGAGATATGGACGCAGCCCTAGTGTTCATCAGTAGATGCATAGATGAAACAACGAAGGGGACATTGACACACTGGAATATTACTCGACTTTATAAAATAAGAAAATTTTACCCTTTGCAATGGATGAAATAAGCCAGTCAGAGAAAGACAAATACCATATGATTTTCCTCATACATGGAATCTGATGAACAAACTGAATTAATAAGGGAAATGGGGAAAGATTCATAGATGGAGATCAGGATGATAGCTGGGAATGGGAAAGTTAAGGGGTGGGGGGTGTGAGCAAAAAAGGAAAAAGGACTCATGGACATGGAGAACAGTATGGTGATTGCTGGGGAGAGCAGTATAAGGGGACTGAAGGGTAATGGAAACAATACAATAAATATTAAATGAATGAAAGAAAAATAAAGACCTCATGGGTTTAAAAAATAAAAATGCAATAACAAAATATGTGTCATTAAGAAAAAATAAGGATATTGCAATGGGAATTGGGAGAATGTAAATATGTTTATTTCAAGTATTTAAACTGGGTTTTGAAAACAAGTTAAGATTGAATAGAAATGGGTGGTGAGTCCTGGCTCACAATATATGTGTATATTTGTGACACAATATATGTGTATATTTGTGAAAAAAGCAACACATATAAAGTTTGTACAAAGCAGTGACAGGTTATTAAACTCCAAGAAGCTTTGGCACAAGATTATGGTAGATCTTAAATTCTGGATCATAATTTGAACTATTTCGATTTGGACAATTAAAAAGAAAATATTTTTCCATCCATGCTGTTGCAAAGGGTATAAGCTCCTTCTTCCTCTCTGCTGCGTAGAATTCCATTGTGTAAATGTACCATAGTTTCTTGATCCATTCATTCATAGACCATATGATCTCACCTTTAACCGGATCATAACCAAAAAAAGCAGAAAGCAAGCAAAACATAACCAGAGACACTGAAATTAAGAACAGTCTAACAATAGACAGGGGAGAGGGGGGAGGGGACAATGGGGAGAAGAGTTTTCAGGAATCACTGTAGAGGACACATGGATAGAGGAGGGAGGCTGGGGGGGAGGTGGGACAGGAGGGGAAGGGAGGGGGGAGGGGAGAAGATGCAAATAACTGTAATTAAACCAAAAATTAATAAAAAAAAGAAAAGAAAAAAAGGAAAAAAAAAGAAAATATTTTTAAGCTAAGGATTGAAATGATCAGAGTTGTATTTACAGAAACATCGAGCCATTGGTGACAGGGCTAACAAAGTACTAACATTTTCACCGAGCTTTCATAATGAAAGGATGAGCTGACTCCTCCATTAGATAAATACCAAAATGAAACACATTATTACTTTAATGTTTGTATTTTTTTCTGTAAATATTGGTCAGTGCTTTAAAAGATTCACTTTGTTTATCTGTCTAATGGTGAATTAGATGGATCTTGACCCCAGCGCCAAACTTAATATGTGAGTATGAAGTGCCAAAGTCTTTACTGGGAACCCAAAAGAGTAGCAGAACTTGTTAAGGAAGAATTTGAAATACCGTCCATGAAATTATTGCTAAATTTTGAACCAAACATTATATGCTGATTTAGAACTATCTCTTCTTGACTTGGCCAAAACTGTCACAATATGAATTTCAGCTAATGAACTGAGTGTCCTACAATATACCAAAGTGACAAAGTTTTGCTGCTGGTATAGCCACTCATTGTTTAGTGGAATGGGCTTCCTTTGGCTCTGTCCCTGTGCTCATCACCTGATGGTCATCTCCCACTGCCATATCCATCTGCTGGTCCCTTGCAGATGCCCTCCTATTGCACCATGAAGTTTCTAGGACTGTTCCCAAAATGAAATGCACCTCATCATTACCAGCCAAACTGTAAACTAAATATTTCTTTTTATATTATTAATAGGGACAGAACAAGTTTAAATATTGATCAACTAGATCATACAAACAGTTCTGTTAAAGAAGGAGTTGATCAAAGTGTAACTGCAAAATGCTCAACAAAAAACATATAAAAAAACAAAGAAGTACCTATTAAATTAAAAAAAAAATCACACTTCTTTGTTCTTATACTCTAAATAGGCACTCCAAGTACTCTGTACAAGTTATAGGGGATTGCTTTGGCGTATTGTGGCTATTAAATCTTTATTCTTATTATATTCTTGTTTAGTAGGATGATTAAATTGATCTGAAAACTACCCCTCCCTGGGTCTGATACTTGTTTGGGGGGCAGGTACAGAGGTGGGAGAAATAGAGAAAAGATAATATGCTTGGGTTCTGGATTTGCTTTTAGTGAAGTAAAAGTGATAATGGGATGATACAGTGAAATCAACTGAATGATAAACTTAAAAAAAATAGCTATCACTTGAAAAGTTTCTGTAAAAACCTTGCTCAGATATATAGTTCTAAAAGACAACATTCTTCTTCAGATAACTCCACATTATTAATTTTGTAAGGTACTAAAACGTATCTTAGAAGTTTGAAAGAGGAAAATTCCGTACCTAAAAATAGCAAGTACTTCAAGCCCCAAAATAATTAGTTAAAAGAAATGATAAATAAGCTAAAGAAAAATATATGATTTGCAATACTGTGACACATTTAGGAATGCTTTACTTTTAAGTATTTATAATTTTTACAGTTCTTAAAATATTTTAAAGCAATTTATTTCACAATATTTTTTTTTTTCTCTAAAGAAATCACTCCTGATTACAGTGCCTTGTAATATAACTGGATATCAGGTATTGTGATCCCTCCTACTTGGTCCTTTTTTTTTTTTTTTTCAAAATTTCTGTGGCTATTTGGGATCACTTATTTGTACATATAAATTTTGGAAAGGTTTGTTCTTTATCTGTGAAATAGTCATTGGTATTTTAATGGGGATTGCATTGAATCTATAAATTGCTTTGGGTAGAATGGATATTTTGATGATGTTGATTCTTCCAATACATGAACATGATATATTCTTCCATGGAACTGGAGAGCATTATGCTAAGTGAAATAAGCCAGGCAGTGAAAGACAAATACCATATGATCTCACCTATAAGTGGAAACTAACCAACAAAACAAACAAGGAAACAAAATATAACCACAGGCATTGAAATAAAGAACAAACTGACAGTAATTAGAGGGGAGGTGGGAGGGGGATATCAGGGGAAAAGATGGGAAGGCTTATCAATGAACTGTACAAAGGACCCATGGACAAAGCCAAAGGGGGATAGGATCGAGGGTGAGAGGTGGGAGTGGGTGGGTAGAAAATGGAGACAACTGTACTTGAACAATAAAAAAATCTCAAAAAAAAAAAAAAAAAAGAAATCACTCCTGAAAATGATAATTTGTGTGAATAGAATTTATATTGTCTTAAATATGTTAAACTCATTTTAAAAATTTAGACCAGAAAGAAATAACCTATTCTGAGAGAAAGGACTGAATTAGTGATTTCTTAAAAGGGCTAAGAAAACATGTATTTAAACATTGTTTTAAAACATGAACAAAAGATAAGTTGTTGGGAGCCGCCTACACCCGTTTCTTGGAAAGGCCAGAATGGGTGAGACGCCTCTGCACGGCAGAAGCAACCATTGGCAGTTCTCCTATATATCTCCCTTTACATGCTTGCTTTTGTTAAGTAATTGGTAGTAGGATTCTTAGATATTGGCACAGTTTCTTATGATGTTCCTTGAATGACTTACTGACCACCAAGCCTCTGGCTAATACTGCACATAAAAGGGTTAAGGAGAAGAATAACTTGGCAGGCTAGCTACCAGAACACTGAAGAAGTTCATTGCCCCTAGTAACGCCTCCTGAACAATTAACACTTGTAAGCTTAAGGTTTATTTAGAACCACAACCCTCCCCCCCAAGATAAGCGAATGTCCTTAGGTGAGAAACTGTCTGACTTTGAAAGCAGCCGTTTGTTCCCAGAAGTAATCAGAAATGTTCTGTATTTTTTCTAAATTGTTCACAGGTTATATTTTTCCTGCCTTGATTTGTAACTTACATCTATTTCTCACACTGATGGAAAATCCCTCCTTATAAAAATAAAGAGAGCTTTTTTGTGGTTGTCAGTCTGGCCCCAGAGAGGCCCGGCCGGCCTCCGGCACTCTAGAGAGAGGGTGTCCGGATCCATTCCCCTGTCCCCTGGCACTCCACTGAGGGTGCTGGATCAAGTTCCCTTCGCCTCTATCATTTCTCCTTTGGGGATCCAGAGACCACAGAGGCTGGCTCTCTGCAATAAGTTTTGTGTCTATGGGAATGTATCAACTTTGTACTTCCTGATGTGGAACATATCTCCACAATATCTCTGTCACAGCTGAAATTGTCATTTGCTCTGGTGTCACATTTCTGATAAATACTGGTAATGAAACTTTCATGTATTTTGCTGTTTTATTCTATACTTTAAAAATAAAATTGAGATTAATTTATGATAGCCTACTATTTAGCATCCATTATCTCATATAACGACTTCCCAAATAATAATTTTAATATCAATTAAATAACAAGCTGTAGTCACTCAGCTATTCATGTTTAAAGTCCTTATTATAATATACCTTCTAGAAATGCAGGTATAACAGACTAGATAGTTCAGTTTAATGCTTTGACATTGTTTCATTTGCCAAGCAAACACATTTAAAGAATACAGTGTATATTTACATGATTGTGTATTTGTGTCTTTCTAGAGTTTTATTCTCTTTTATTTAACCACCCTAGCCTTTTATTTCTAGATACTGAATAACAGGGACATTTAAATATGCTTAGTACTGAATATGTAGACATTATAAATAGCTGCAGAACTTCCTGGCAGGGAGTTATCCTTGTTTAAATACCATTCTGATGTTTTTCTTTCCATGAAGGTCTGAGCACTTTGACACTGAGGTGGTACTGGTTCAATTAAATCACCTGGAGTATATATACTTGTATATTTGACTTGAAGGGGGAAAAAAAAACAGCAAAAGTGGAGAAGCAATAAACCCACACTGAGGCTTAAACTGCATGTCAGTTTGATAATAGTTACAATTATATCCATACTGTATACCTTCATAGATACATATTTATACAGAAGTATGAAGTCACAAACACTACACAAGTATGTCTGTAAGATAATACTGGCATTAACTTCCAATACTGACCATAATGAATTACATTGGAGATAAAGCAATTTGCATATGATCCTAATTTAGACATCTGTCCTCTCTCATTGCCCCAAGTACTATTTTTATTTGACTCAATTTGACACTTTGCTTTTCCTAGTAAATTATTTCATGTATAACATTCATAAAAATAAGATTTTCTCTTTTATAATATGTAGCCATACAGATATTCTCATTCCATCATTTGTGCTGTTTTTCTTTCTTTTTTTTTTTCCACTCCCACCTCCCACATTCATTTCTCCCCCTAGCCCCATTGTCTTTGTCCATGGGTCCTATATACATGTTCCTTGATGGCCCTTCCCCTTTTTTCCCCAGTTATCGGTCTACCATCCCCGCTCCTGTTACTGTTAGTTGTTGGTTTTTTTTTTTTTTTTAATTTTCATGTCTCTGGTTTTATTTTGCTCACTTGTTTGTTATGTTGAATAGGTTCCAGTTATAGGTGAGATCATATGGTATTTGTCTTTCACCACCTGGTTTATTTCATAACGCATTATTAGCATAATGCTCTCCAGTTCTATCCATGTTGTCTTGAAAGGTAGGAGCTCCTTCCTTCTTTCTGCTGTGTAATATTCCATTGTGTAAATTTTCCATAGTTTTTTGATCCACTCATTTACTGATGGGCACTTAGGCTGTTTCCAGCACTTGGATATTGTAAATTGTACTGCTATGAACATTCAAGTGTATAGGTTCTTTTGAATTGATATTTCAGAATCCTTAGGGTATAATCCCAGGAGTGGAAACGCCAGGTCAAAAAGCAGTCTCATTTTTACTTTTTGAGGAAATTCCATTCTGTTTTCCACAGTGGCTGCACCAATTTTCATTCCCATCAACAGTGTACTAGAGTTCCATTTTTTTCCACAACCTCACCAGCACTTGTTTGTTGATTTGTTGATGATAGCCATTCTGACTGGTGTGAGGTGGTATCTCATTGTGGCTTTAATTTGCATCTCTCTGATGGCTAGTGATGCTGATCATCCTTTCATATTTCTCTGGGCCCTCTTTATGTCTTCCCTGAGGAAGTATCTAATCAGGCCCTTTGCCCATTTTTAAATTGGATTGTTTGTCTTCCTGGTGTGGAGTCGTGTGAGTTCTTTATGCATTTTGGAGATCAAACCCTTGTCTGAGGTCTCATTGGCAAATATGTTTTCCCATATGGTTGGTTCTCTTTTCATTTTGCTGATGTTTTCTTTAGCTATACAGAGCTTTTTAGTTTGATGAAATCCTATTTGTTTATTCTTTCCTGTATGTTCTCTGTTCTAGGGGAAATATCAGTGCAAATATTGCTGCATGGGATATCTGAAATTTTCCTGCCTATGTTCTCCTCTAGGAATTTTATGGCATCATGACTTATAATTAAGTCTTTTATCCACCTTGAGTTTATTTTTGTGTATGGTATAAGGTGGTGGTCAAGTTTCTTTTTTTTTACATGTAGATGTCCAGATCTCCCAACACCGTTTGTTGAAGAGATTATTTACTCCATTTTATGCTCCTGCCCCTTGGTTGAAAATTAATTGATGATGAAAACATGGGTTTATTTCTGGGCTTTCTATTATGGTCCATTGATCTATGTGTCTGTTCTTATAACAGTACCAGACTAGTTTGATTACAGTGGCCTTGTAATATAGTTTGGTATCAGGTATTGTGATCTCTTCTACTTTGTTCTTCTTTTTTAAAATTACTGAGGCTATTTAGGGTCATTTATGGGTTCCATATAATTTTTTTAAATATTTTTCTTATATCTGTGAAATATGTCATTGGTATTTTAATAGGGATTGAGTTATATCTATAAATTCCTTTGGGTAGTATGGGCATTTTGATGATGTTAATTCTTCCAATCCATGAACATAGTATGTTCTTACATTTATTTGCGTCTTTCTTAATTTCTTTCTTCAGTGTCATGTAGTTTTCTGAGTATAGGTCTTTTACCTCTTTGGTGAGATTTATTCCTATGTATAGTTGTCCCTCGCTATATCGCGGTTCACTTATTGTGGCTTCACTGTATCGTGGTTTTTTAATTAAAAAATATATCTAATTCTGTATTGCAGAGTTTTCACTGTATCGTGGGATTTTGTGGTATATAGGCATTATCTAATATTTATTATTTTAATTATTTTTGCCTAAAAATTTAAAACTATAAAAACATAAAAAAATGTTAATTCAAACATATTAAAAGAATATTAAATCAAAATAAAATACAGTATGCATTTCATCAGTGGATGAATACTGTACCGTACACAATGGAAACGCAGTATGCCACTACCACTTGTGCAAGTTTGCCAACGTGAGATTATACACGGCACACTATTGGCTGATGGAATGGAAGGCAATCAACCACAGCACTGTGTTCTGTATCTTGGGTGCTGATTGGCTCAGTGACCATAACATTGGTCTGTTTGCTCTCCTACACTGTGCCCATAGGTTCAGCATCTCTCCTTGTCCACTTCACATCAATGTCTGAATGCTGCACTTAGTGTTGCTCTGCGGTGTTGTGTTTTTATGATATTTTTGTGACAGTTTGAATTTATTTCAAGCCCTACAATGCCACCCAAACATTCTGTGCCTTCTAAGACTTCTGGAAGTGAACACAAGCGTCAGAGGAATATGCTTACCATCAAAGAAAAGGTGGAACTTCTCGACATGTTAAAGGAAGGTAAAAGCTACTCAGCTGTAGGCCGCCATTATGGGATCAACGGATCTACTGTTCGTTACATAAAGAATGATGAGAAGGATATTATTAGGTCTATGGCAACAATGACTTTTAACAGACTGCAAAGAGGGCGGTCACTTCCCACAATAAGGCCATTGCGAGGATGGAGTCTGCATTGGCCCCGTAGATAAATGAATGCAGGAAGAAGACTATCTCACTGGATACCAACACCATCCAGACAAAAGCCAAGAAACTTTATGATAGTTTTGTGGAAAGCACAGACGTTCACGACAGTGACGAGGATGAAGACAAGGCTGACGACTCAGAAGCAAGACCGTCGAGTGCTTCTCCTACCAGACGAACCCCATTCAGTGCCAGCAAGGGCTGATTTGACAAATTTCAGAGACACTTTGGACTCAAGAGTGTTTCTTTGCATGGAGAAGCTGCCTCTGCGGATATCCACTCACAACCGTTGACAGACGAAGACCTCATGGAGATGACGAAGTCAGCAAGTGAAGAAGAGGATGAGGAACAAGACAAACTACAGGTTGGAGAAGAGGAGGAGGTTGGCCTAACACTTGATCGTCTTGCAACCATGGTCAGAATGGCCAAAGAACTTCAGCGAGTGGCTGAAGAATGGGACCCCCAGATGCTTCGTTCGTTGCACTTCGTAAATACAATCAAGAGTGGCATGGCAGTTTATAAAAACCTTCTCACTCAGAAGAAAAATCATCGCCAGCAACTCCCCATAACTATATTCATCACTCTGATGAAGAGATCAGTTACTCCTACGCCTTTAGTGGAAATAGAAGTTACGGCCCAGGGCGAAGATACTGCACCACCTGATGAAGCGCCTGATGAAGTGGTGCCTTCAGAAGAGCTGTAATGCTCTTCTTGGCTGTGCAGTACATTCATCTCATCATCATCACCTTCATCGCCATCACTACTGAAGAGCTACATAATTCATGATCTTCATCATTCAAGTTGTAGTATACTTCACTGGTGAGTACCCATATAGAATTTTCTATGTTGTTAAAATTACGTAGGTTTAAGAGTGTAGAAAGTGTTTAATAGCATATGAAGTGTCTATAAGAGTGTGCAAAAGGTTAATAAGAGAGTGGGAAAAGTTTAAAGGAGTGTGGGAAGGGTTTATACATCCTTAAAATATATATAAATAATAAAATAAATGGAACACTGCTACTTCGTGGATTTTCACCATTACAGGGGTCTCTGGAACATAACTCCCACAATAGGTGAGGGATCGCTGTACTTTATTTTTCTTGTTGCTACAACAAATGAGTTTTTTTTCCTGATTTCTGTTTCTGAAATTATGTATATCTTTAATAGCTTATAGATTTACCTAGTAATTTTTGTTTTGTTTTTCTTTTTTCATTGATTTTTATGTTTGCTTTTATCATTTTATTCTTCTTGTATTTTTAGGTTTGATTTGTTGTTTTTATTTTTTTGAATTGGTAAAAATTATCTTTATGCTTTCCATGAAACAATTTAGGTTACATATTTGCATCTAAATATAATTTTGACAACATGCCATATATTACTTTCTGTTTTTATTATTTTCTGTAATCATATATTTGTTTTCTGTAGTATACATATTTTTAAAACTTGAAATTGAATTGAATTTTCAAAGTATTCTATTTAATAATTTAATTAATAATTAAATCAGAAACAATGGCTTTTACTATTCTATTTTTGGAATGTAAATATATGTCCTTTACGAATTATTATTTGGTCTTTTTAAATGTGTTTTATGGATATGTGAAAGCATATATTTTAGAGAGCATTGTTTGATATTTATCTTTTGATGCAAATTTTCTGATTATGTCTTTTTTATTTTGGTCTATTTTCTCTATAAAAGAATGAGAGAGATTATGAAATTTCACAGAAAATTTTATTTTTACTTACTGTCTCAAAAAATATATTTCTTGAGCGTTATGTGTCAGCCACTCTCCTAATTCTAAAAATAGAATAGTGAGCAAAACTGTGTCTATAAAGCTAATAATCTAGTGCAAAAGTAGACAAAGAAATGAACTTGCCAACTATTTTCTGGTTAGTGTTGGCCAAGGGAAAGGTAGATGAGAGGGCAGAAAGAAGACTGGAGGTACAGAGAAAGAGAGACACCATGGTATTTCTCCTCCTCTCTTTTATCAGGTGGCTACTCCAGTGGAGGCTGCATTTTTCCATGGTTCCAGCCTGATCAGGAATTCCATCAACGTTCCAACTTCTGCCAGAAGGCCTGAGCTGCTAGGTCCATTAATATAGCTTTTTCTATTTATCCCTCCAAACTTCAGGGTTTTGGTACCTTCCTGTAGTTATAAATCTTGAGGTTGCTTGAGGTTTACATTTTCTGTTTATACTTTCCATTTGTTTAATAACTTTGAAATTATTATTATATAAAATAAGCAAAACATTGTTAACTCAATATTTGGAATATGAGATAAATTTATAGCCATCTCTTTAACTTTATCTTCATTTCAAGTAACATAAGTGTGTACTATTTGAGAAAGTTCTTTATTTGCTTATTGGGTTAGGATAATATTTTCTACACAAATAAGTTTATTTGCAGTACTAAATATGTATATTTACATGTTTATGGACTCTTTGTGTGCTAATTATATTTCACTGATGCAAATAATCTATAAATCTCCACTTAGCCTCCACTAAGTGACTTTATTCATTGGCTGAGGGTACCATGTTACATTCTTTTCAGATGTAAGGTAGAGGATACCCAATTAAAACTGCTAACCAGTAGGGTATTTGTCATTTCTCAATATCATGATTCTGAGTGCAGTGTAGTTCAAGATTTTTTTAATTGCTTAGCTCTGAATTTCCTTAATAATGGCTTGTCCCTAGGTGATGGTTATCAATAGATGGTGGTTATAGTTTTAGAAGTCACATTTTAAGCAAACAAACAAACAAACGAACCAACAAAAACCAACAAAGTAAGGCAGGTATTTCTTCTCAAAAGATAACCTTTGTTATCTTTGGAAGCCAAATGTATCTGCCTCTAATCACAGCATCCTCCCCAGAACGGAGTACACGCCCTCCACCCTTCTTCACGAAACTAACTTCTGATCTGACATCTGAGGCAGTGGCACATGAATGCGATGCCCGTGGAATGTGCTTACGATGTGGTACAAGAGTTTGGCAAATGCACGACTGGAATTTTCAGGCTGTATATGATGAGGAGCGTTCTTCCAGATACTATGGGGGATTACCTGAACAGAGGAAAGAGATTTAAAATGTAGACCATTAAAAAGTATTACAAATATCTTTAACAGGGAGACTGAGAAAATGATCTGAATGAAAGGTATACAAAGTGTCTAAAAAAGAATAGTGGTATTCAAGATCAATAAAATTATAGAAATCTCTCTAAAATGCTTGTTAATTACCAACTCAGATAAAATTCTAGGAGGCGTATTAGATTTTATAATACTAGCTACTCTGAATTATAGTTTCTTTTGCTTATCGATTTGGAATGTGACCTGATATTTGGACTTTTAATTTTTTAATGTGTTTTATATGCACAAAGTAAGGCTATAAACCAATCTTAATTGGTTGTGTTACTATTTTTATTCTGCCATCCATCCATTAAACATCATTTTTAAATGTCAATTCTTAATAATATTACATTGTAAAAAATATGAAATAAAAAGCAATAATTCTTACTGATGGCAGATTGGTAGATGATAGTCATAAGGCTGGTTTTTTGTTATCTGGTCTATTCCTTTAGTACATGGTAGTACTTTTGTCCAAATATATCACATTCTAATAAGATACAAATATGAAATAAAATTTTATGACACATAATTTTTCTTGCCAATGAAGAAATTTCCAATGGGACTTGTGAAAGGTGTGAAATAACCCCGAGAAAACATTCCAATACAGGAATCACTGTAGAGGACACATGGACAGAACTAAGGGGGAGGAGGGAGGCTAGGGGGGTGGGACGGGAGAGGAAGGGAGGGGGGAGGGGAGAGGCTGCAAATAACTGTAATTAAACAAAAAATTAATAAAAAAAAACCCCAAAAAACACATTCCAATACTAAGAGGAAAATGACTGATAAAAAAAGTTCAATTTTCCTACTTTGCTACCAATGATTTAATAAATCTACAATTTGTCTCAACTCTGCTAATTCAGTTTCTAGTGATGTTACTAAAGATTCAAAAAATTAATGTTTAAGTGACCTGGGTGTTTTCTTAGATTAAGGTGTATATTTTTAGGTATTCACTTAATTTTTTTAAATATTTTATTTACTTACTTTTAGAGAGGGGGAAGGGAGGAATAAAGAGAAGGAGAGAAACGTTGATCAGTTGCCTTTTGCATGCCTCCAACCGGGGACCTGGCCTGAAACCCAGGCATGTGCTGTAAATGAGAAAGGAACCATTAATCTTTTGGAGTGCAGGGCAATACCCAACCCACTGAGCTACACTAGTCAAGGCTTCACTTAATTGTTTTCAATATTTTTATACACAGTAACAGGGTTGATTGGACATTATTTGAGTAGAAGCTATTTCTACTGAGGCAGAGAGCATTGCTACTGTGCTAAACACTATTTTCTCATGCTCTGCAGGGATGCCCAACCTGCAGCCCAGGATGGCTGTGAATGTGGCCCAACACAAAATTGTAAATTTATTTAAATCTTTTCTTTTGCTCATCAGTTTTCATTACTGTTTGTGTATTTAATGTGTGGTCCCAGACTACTCATTCTTCCAGTGTGGCTGGAGGCTTGAAAAGTTTGGATGCTCCTGCCATAAAATATATTGCCACTTGCCTATGTTTTTATATGGTCAGATCTTTTCCCTCTAATTGTTAGTGAGAAATAATGCAAATAAAGCAACCAGGTGAAAACACATTCCTTAGTTCTGTAAGAATATCTGTTTTCCAATGTATCAACTTTAATCAATGGTGTTTTTTAAAGATCCCCTAAGAAGTTTACCATATTTTGCCACCATTTGTAATGTGCACTTTTTGCCCAAATTTTGATGGAAAAATAAGGATGTGCATTACACATGGGTATGCCCATCTTACATACCCTTGGTATAATAACAAGCATAATAATCCCATATATAATGCACACAATATGTGGGTATTCACTATACACAGCAACCAACATACAGTACTTTGCTGCTTAAACGTTGCACGAATAATATGCTTCGTGTAAACACTTAGTAAGACTTTATATTCTGTGTAGATTATACTGGTTTGGTCGGTACACATATTTATGTATTGTCTTAATGATCCCTGAGTGATGGATTCTGCTTAACTTTTCTGAGATAACTACACCTCTGTGCTCGGGTAATGCCATCTGTGATGGTCACCTGGGCTCATTCTCCAAAAACTAATTTTATTTAAACTAGTTAGGAAAGAGATGAAAATAATACTTTTTATTTAATTCTTTCAATTCCTTACAGAAGTACACTACTTTTTTTCCCTTTTTAAATTAAGCTCTCTTCAGAAATCAGTGTCATAGAGTAAAATAACTTTTATGGGAAGTCATGACATGAGCATAGTTATCCTGAGATTTTTCTTAGTATTCAGATTTAGGATCTTAAATGTTTAGAATAGTGACTAAATGGATGAAGATAATAAGGATACTAGAAAGGAAAGAATTTGGGGGAATTAAACTAAAAGTTTCAATCGAAGGGTTTTTTCTTTTATATTATTTTAAAATATTTAGGCATAAGCTTCTAATCTATGAGCTTGGTTAATGCATTTAATACTTCCCTGTGCTCAGAAATAAAGTTGATCAGAACATGTTTGCCAAACTGAATGATGATCTAGACTAATGTTAACAGCATTTAAAAAAAAATCTAAGATCTTTCTCTTAATAACATAAAATATTAGGATATGGAAATGTATTAAGCAACACCCCCAGGAATTTCAGGGTTTCATAGACAGTTTAATTCTATTTCATTTTATAATCCTTCGCAAGTTGAGTGGCTGGTGGCTCCCTTCCAAGTCCTTACTCAAAAATGATCCAGGAACTTCCCATCATAAATACTCAATCATTTAGGTCATAATGGAATGGCAGGAGTAGAGTTAATAATGAAGTAGGTTAATGGCCATCTGTAGAAGTAATGCGTATCACACGTTATCATGTTATTAAAGCAAGGATCGGCTATATATCTGATCGCCTACTAGACTGGAGCTTTATGTAGATGCGTCTACATCACTGTATTCCCAGTGGATAGCACAGTGTCTGCTACATAGTGGACTGTATTCATATTTGATAACTAAAGAAATGAATAAATTATGGAAGATTATGCAATGGATTTTAATCCTAAGGGAAATTTTTTGAAAGAAGTAAGCATTGTCCTAAATCAAGGATTAGAGAAGATATGATTTGTATTCTCCATTGTTTCTAGGACATCTTGATTAAAAGCTCTGAAGCTAATAATCATGCTCAATCAGTATTTGGGAAATTAAGAAAAATAAGAAAAGTGAAAATAAAAGGAACTGATTTTGAGGTGTAATAGGTAGGGTAAATATAAATTTAATAACATACTACATTTTTTATTTGGAAGAAATCTTAAAAGTATAATTTAGATAAAATGAAATTTGATTCAGAAATATTCAGTGACTTAAAGACATATGAGAAGTTAGTGATAGAATGAAACAAGAATGGGTGTTTCCTGATTCTCTAAATTTTTCATCCTCTAGACTATCTTTATTCTTAATCTGGTGCTTGTGCCCTGACTGGTGTGGCATCATCCCACAAACAACAAGGGTACTGGTTTGATTCAGGGTTAGGGCACATCCTTGGGCTGCAGTCCAGGTCACCAGCTGGGGACATGAGAGAGGTAACTGATAGATGTTTCTCTTGCACATCATGTTTCTCTCCCTCTCTCTCTCCCTTCCTTCTTCTCTCTCTAAAAGTAAATAAATACAATCTTTAAAATAAATCCAGGACTAATTGCCATTATCCTAAGCTGATGCAGGCTCAGTTTACAGCTCATCTCCTGAATATTTTGAGAAAGAAAATTGCTTTAAAATGACTCAATCAGACAAGTACAAAATATGTTAAACTGGGATTTAATTTTTCCCAGGTTGCATACTTTGTATTTTGAAAAGGTTTTCAACCTGACAAAACATTGAAGACGTGGTGAAAGCCCCAAGTCCCTTATGAAGTATGAATGATATCATGATTCCAATTCATTCCAAATTTACTGTTTAAATCAGAGCTTTAGAAGCTTTTACCAAAATACACCTCGTCTGATTTCTGATTCCAGGTTAGTTGAAAAGAGCAGCATGCCTCAAAGTTCTTAATATCTGTAAGCAACTATCCAAAATTGAAGAAAAAAGTTATCAGTCTGGTCCAAACAAAGGTGAACCCAGGCAAGTTTTTGGAATAGGCCATATTTTCTTCCATACATTTGCTTTGAATTGTTTCCTTTCCCTCGTAACTGTCCCAGAGTTTGCCTCACAGTTCTTCACTGATCTCCTGACAAACCGAACACCACACCCTTCACACTGGGGACCCGACGTTGATCCTCACTACCCCCATATTTACCACTTTGCAATGTTTTATCTAATCCAAAATAACATCACTTTCTTTACACACCATATTTCTTTTATCTTCACTATTATACTCTGATAGCTATTAAGGAGAAAAAGAAAAAAAAAAAAAACCCTCAAGGTATAGTTTTATGATACCATAACCCCACCACCACGTATCTCCTACCCTCATATTTTAACTAGAGTATGCCGAAAATGTAGAATGATGTCTGACTGGTTCTGCTATATAAAGTGATATACTGTACAGTGTTACAGATGACAAGTGGCGTACAGTGCCACCACATTCACAGGCTTATCTTCTGTGGAAATTTGCCTGTAGAGTAATTTCCTTTATGATGGTTCTGATGCAGGGGATGGAATGGAGTTTATATCAAGATTATCAGTAGGGTTCTAGTAAACTACAGAGGTTTGTGATTCACCTTCCTCATTACCCCAAGCTTTGGTTAAAAATCACTCTTCAAACCTGATTCTTCATACTGTTTGTTTTTCTCTCCATCTACTTCAAAAATCGCAGGCCCTTTCACTGAAAGTGCTGATTATTAAATAGAGCCCTGGAGATAGTGCCACAACGGGCTCTAGCACTCCCACACATGGGTGCATGTGTGTGTTTCTGTGTGCAAATAGATATTACACTGTAAGAGGGGTGGAAATGTGGCCATCTGTATTTGTTATTTGTTTACCATCATTATTGGTGAGAATATCCCTGACATTTCAAAGCTTCTTCTAAGAAGGTCTGGACCCTTGGCAGGATCCTGTAGTTGGATTTGCTTGTAACAAGGTTATCTGACACATTCAACAGGAGAGCTCTCACAGATGACCTTTAAAGCAGACCTGTTGTACATAGTTGTGCCCCACAACTAACACTGTTCAAAGCAAAAACAAAGGGAACACTGATAAATCACCAAAATCACAACTACAGAAAAAGATATTAAACTGCCATTTCTTTGGAGCCATTTAAAATAATTTTTACTATATGTAACACAATTTTTATTACAAATTTTAAACTATTAATAACTAACCATTATATTATCTTGTATCCCTTTGCTTTGAAATCTAATTTACTAAATGAAATTTAGAATAACTCTGTGCTTAGCAAATTGTATATTTTAATACTAAAAGTAATTAATCCCTGTTCTCAACACACATTTCAAAATCTATTTGCACTGTCTTCTAAATTTCTCTTTCTCCACTCCTCTTCCTACCTTATTTAAGATTTCTTGCATTTTCCACTCTTTATAAGCCATTTTTTGTCACTTTTACCTAAACAGTGGGATAAGCTGATACTAGATTTGGCAGTTAGTCAGAATTTTTAGACTGAAACTCTTTGCTTTTAAAACCACTATGAGCATGAAAAGCACTCTGAGATGTAGTTAAACATTCTAGGTTTCTATAATCTACACTGACATGGATATGGTAGACTGGGCTTAGCTAGGCTGACGTTCAGTGCCCGATGTCATTTGATAGGCCCGTTACATCGTCTGAAGTGCTATGTCACCATCTCAAGAAATGTTTTAGACATGTTCTTTAAAATACTTATTTTCAGTCAATTTTTGTAATATTAAGTTTTCAGGGTAATAATTTGTAATCTTTCATCTCATGACATTAGGTTTTAATACTCCATTCTTATTTTGTTATAGTGCCAAAATATTGCTTAATCCTAATCACAACCAATAGTACAAATAAACTCAATGAAATATTAGTTGCTGAATGATTCCTCTTCATCAGAAATGAACTATCATACAATTCCCTAGGGTACTGCTTCATTTTCTGCTCTATCTGAAAAGTAAATTGAATGTCACAGTAGCTTCTTAAACTGTGCTGATTTTATTAAAAATGAAAAATACATTATATTAAATCTGATTTACATGAGCATCTGAAAGTATGCCTTTATGTGAACAGGGGAATAGGTTTTGTATAACTCAGTAGGTCTTATATTAAGTTTTAAATTATTTTTCATGTAATTCCCTGTTGTTATTGTATTCAAAAAATGTTAGAGAGTTACCATATAGTTAATTTTACAAATACCTACAAGTCCCAATAGATAAAATATTCAAAACTCTTTAACCTAATGAATAAGTACATATTCTATTTTTTAAAGAATTGAGATTGACTTATGTTAAAGTTTGATTTCTACTGACTTTTTAAAGTCATTAACATGACCACTTAAATTCTTACTACACTATTAGAACATAAATGAAATGGGAAAAAATTATAACTGACTTAAAATGTAGCATGAGTAAAAGGGAAGCCAGAATTAGATCTGATATAATATGTTTAGAAAAGTTAAATACATTAGCTAGGTAGATAGATGATGATAGATGATAGATAGATGATAGATGATAGGTAGATAGATAGATATAGATAGATATAGATATTGATATAAAGTGCTAAGAAAATAAGGAAGGGGAATAAGGAGCATAAGATGTAGGTAGTAAATTTTGATAGGATGGTCACAGCATTTTTTGAAAAGCAGTATTTCTTGAATGTAGTATTTGAAGAGCCATCCATTTGATTATGTGGGAAAGAACACTCCAGACAGAGAAAGCATGTCTAACGTATTTCACAAAAAGCAAGCGGCTCATTGCAGCTAGCACAGATAGTGAAAGGGAGAGTCGTAGTAAATGACTTAGGGATGATAACTGGGCTCAGTTAATGTAGTACCTTGTAGACCTGCAAAAGGACTTTGACTGTTATTGAGAAGTGAAGATTTTTAAGTAGAGCAGTGACATCACCACATTTAAATTTTAATAAGAAAATTCCACTTCCAGCCAAGAGGAAGTACCAAAGATGTTACTTACCCTTTCACCTAAAATAACAACAAAATTGACAAAATATATGCAACAATAATTTTCAAGATATTGGACATCAAGTAACAAAGAAGATGTTCCATTGATAGTCATGAAACAAATGAAGTTAAGCCTTTGATTGTCCAACTGTCATACAGGGAGAGTCCCCCAAAGTGGACTCTAGCTGTCTCCCTGAGTTCAAGATAGCTGGGGGGCCTTGGGGGAGCAGGCAGGTGGAGTTCGCAGGAAAGAGTGCTAAGGGGAAAGGGGCTGCAGAAAGAAATTCAAAGATCCACAGAGTAGATCCTTCTTTTATTCAGATGAGAACATTAATGGGCACATGCAATGAGAAAACTACATAAGACCAAGTAAAGAGCTACGTATAAAAATTAGAGTGAGAAACTAGAGAGCTCATATAAGACTGGGAATAGTGCCTACTCCTACCAACCAGAGTAGAAAACTTTGTAATTCATAGGTTATCACATAGTCTCATCAGAAGTAGTTTGTTATAGTAGTCCAGAAAACTATATCTTAGAATAAAGGCTGTTCTGCTCCTCCCCTAAAAAAATAAAAGCTTAAAATGTCAGGAGGAATCAAACCATATACCAATAACTACCCTAAAAACCAAAATTCAAGAACATTTATAAACATATAAAAACATCTAGCATATAACAGTGTAAATTCACAATTCCTGACATTCAATCATATGTTGACAGCAACTCAAAAATGCAGGAAAATACCAATATTGAGGTTGAAAATCAGTTGGAACTAAACCAGAAAACGGCATTGATAAAATAATGGCATTGAGTATACATGGCCATTAGAATAGTTATTATAAATCTATTCCTTAAGTTCAGGAATCTGGAGGAAATATTAGATAAAAGTAGCTACATAAAAGTTATAAAAAAGCCTCATGGAAATTCTGCTGCTAAAAATTATAATGTTAAATATTATATAATTTATGACAAGCCCTATTACATAAATTAAGTTAAATAACACTTCATATCTGTTTCCTAACACCAGCCAATTACATATGTGTAATTATAATTATATTACAGTAACTATATGGAGACAATTTAAAAAAATCTGTGAATAGTTGAGAGATGCATTGTATTTGTATTTGTAATTGTATTTGATGTTCAAAGTGTTCAAGGCTCAACCTGTTTCAGTGATTTATTATCAAATCCTGTTTCTGTAAACAAAGTAGAGACTTTTGAAATGAAGTAGTTTACCTGGGTAACTTAGGGTCTAAGAATAGCATGAAAATAAACTTTAACTTCAAATTGGTTATGCAGATTATACTTCTGTTATTTTTGTGCTAATTTCAATCATTTGGTTAGCCATGGGAATCACTGGATGAAAGGTATGCTGTAACTCCAGCTCACTGTGCTTTATTTTAGAAAGTTAAATGGATTTGAAAATGCCTAACTAAGGTTTAAAAGTAATGTGTATTGTATAGCTATTATATGCACATGAAGACAAACACAAACTAAGAGTGCAGATCAATACATTTTCACAAATTGACAGCTCTGTAGCTGTTACCAAGGCCAAGAAATAGACTATTACTGGCATACCTGAATGTGACTGCCTCCTCCCAGTTACTGTCTCCCTGGTAGCTCACCACTCCCCTGCTGCTTCGGGGAAGCCAATGGCAGACAAGTGGAACAAAGCAAGGCAAACCAGCCAATCCCAGCCTAGATCAATTGATTACTCAACAAATGAGTGAGCTTTGAATGAGATCAGCAGAGCCATATAAGTAGCCTGCAACCTCATATGCAAAGGAATGAACAGTTATGTCACTGAAATTTTGTTGTCAGTGAAGAGATACATATATTATCTCTAGCTCCTGGAATAGTGTATAATAGAGAAATGGAATAATGAAGACTGTTGCATTAAAAAATAATAGGTTCATGTGGTGAAAGACAAATATCATATGATCACACCTATAAGTAGAAGCTAATCTACAAAACAAACAAGCAAGCAAAATATAAGCAGATACATTGAAATTAAGAATAAACTGATAATAACCAGAGGGGAGGTGGGTGGGAATAATGGTGGGGGGAAGCGGGAAGGGTTTTCAGGAACATCTATAAAAGATACATGGACAAAACCAAAGAGGGTAAGATCAAGGGTGGGAAGTGGGGATGGCTGGGGTAGGGGGAGTGGTGGTAGGCGGAATGGAGGCAACTGTACTTGAGCAACAATAAAAAAAATAAATAATAAATAATAGGTTCACATACAGAAGAACTCTGGTGATAAGGTAGCAGTGAAATAAAGGACCTAACCAGCATTTGTGGTCTTCTTAACACTGTTCTTCTTAAGATGCTACTTTTAGCAACCAAGTTAAATAGCTTTAAAACATATGGACTTAACAATGTTTTATTTAGCTGGAACATATTTACTAAAGTATATATGCTTGATTCACTTAGAACTTGAGAATGCCAACCAAGAGCCAGAATAACTGTCTGCATGAGCAAAGAACAGGGAGTGTTGAGTAATTTGGGGATCAGTAAAGTTTCACAATATGGGCAACCAAAAGAAAATCAAGTCTTTTGATTTAAATTAGAATTGGGCCCTTACAAAATCATAACCTGAGATCTGCCACTCGTTTTATCCTGATAATAATGGCCTATCAAATTCGTTCATCTCTGGGAAGGTTTTCTGATATTCTGCTTCATTTTTCTGGATTTCCTACCCAGGAACCTAACTGATCTCTGTTCGTTTGTTTGTTTGTTCATTTGTTTTCCTTTATGCAGAATAAATTTGTTAACAATAAAAATGTTTCATGTGAATATAATTTTATACTTTGCATTTTATTAGTTTTATATTTGTTCTTTTAAAGAGTATGCTAAATGACTAAATGAATTAAGATTTTTCTAAAGATGAGAACATTTATTAGATTGCCCAGTGTCAAAGAGCAAGTGACAGAGCTGGTATTACAGTTTAGATATTTTAGCTTCAAGTCAGTGTTATTTTGTTCAACCACTGGTTAGATGATAGTAGAGGAATGAGTTACATTTTTGGTATACTGTATTTCCATTTATTCAGGGAATTGTAAGCACAGTTGTGAGTTGTATAAGGAATTTCAGATATCTATGGATAGGCCAGTGAAAGGTTGATATTGGGCAATGATACCTTTCAATGGTTTTAACATTTTTATTATTCAGGGTAATAAATATCCCTCAAATAGAATTATTGTTGCACAATCAAAGTTTTTATCTATGGGGATCAGGCTATTCCTCTTTAAATTTTGCCTGAGGGTCCTGGGTCATCCTATCTTATGATGCTGAATTTTTTTAGATATAACAATGGAAGAGGAAAAACATGTGGATAATCTCACAAATGGTTGTATGGCAAGGCCTGGATTTGGTCTACATCATTTCCATCCACATTCATTAGGGCCAAGTCACACGGTCTCTGTCTAAGTACAAGAACAGCTAGAAAATGTAGTTTTGTTGTGTATCCAGAAGAAGAAAATGGTATCAGCTAACATGTATCCAAACTCTGCTGCCATGACACTGAAACATGAAAGTAAGTGTATTAAATGAAGAATAAAACAAGGTGGAATAAAGGAGAAAAAATAGCGAGTTGAGTAGCGTGGAGTGGGGGTGAAGAAAGAGAGAAAGCGACACAGCTAGAATCAGAATCAAACCCAGATGAAGGCCAACACCTGCTATTTGTAGTGAGGAGAAATTGGAAACTGAACTGAAAACGAAATGTGTGCGCATGTATATATAAATATCGGGTGCATATATACTTTCTGATTAGTATTTTGGGTTTCTTTGAATATATTCCCAGAAGTGGAATTTCTGGGTCAAAAGGCAGTTTCATTTTTAACTTTTTGAGGAAATTCCATACTGTTTTCCACAGTGGCTGAACCAGTCTGCATTCCCACCAGCAGTGCACAGCTGAACTGATACCTAAGTTTTCCACTTTTCTGTTAGGTCTGATGTCTTCCTTCTAGCAAGCCACAAGCTTTTATAAAACATATCCATTTATTTTCTTTTATGAGCATGTTTTGAAGTAGGTGGTAACAATTTTCAGAACATATACACACTCATAATGTAGAGCCGATATCTAAGAAAAATATTTTAGGAATAAAAATTCCATGCATGAAAAAAAATATATATGCTACAAATGATCACTTTCAGTGACTGTTTACATAACAATCCCTGAAAGTTGGACAATATCAGAATATCTTGTAGGCAAAAATTGACAAGATATGGTTATACATATCCATATATTAGGATTTATGCATATCCATAGATAGGATTTACAAAGTAAGACAATAAGAGAGAGGGAGATTTAGGATTATTTACATGTTTCTGATTTAGGTGATTGAGCAGAAATTAGTAACTTCATAATAGAAAAAAAAGCTGTTTTGGGAAAAACAAGTTCAGTTTTGATAGTATGGAGCTGGAGATGTACCTAGGCATCTCAGAAAAATATTAAAGTTTATGAAAGAACAGTAAGATGAGTTGTAACCCAGAAGAAATAGGGTTAGTAAGCAAAGAGTTAGGGGAATGTCACCATTTAAGAAGCAGGAAGAAGCAAGTAGTCAGAGAAGTGACTTCAGGGTCATTCTGGTGTTTTCACTCTTTCACAAATCCAGGCTAGTTCTGCTAATCTTATAATGGTACTCTCTTACTTAAAGAACTTTTAAGGCTTCTCATCATTTACATGATGAATTTTAAATATCTGAGAACATTACTGAGCCTGGACCTCAGTCCCAGACTAAGAAAGAAAGCCACATGAATACATAAAAATTGACGTCATTTTGTATGCTTTGTTTTGTTTTAGTAAAGTCAATCAACAGCAGCTGAATCAACAAATTTATATCTGTATTTTACTTGGTACACAGATATGCATTCACCTACTAGTACAAACATACACACACACCTGTGTGTATCTCTCTCTCCTTTGTCCATCTCTTTGTGTGTCTCTCTTCCTGGAATGTATAGTAGAATTTCACACTGTTTTATTGGCCATGGTGGCTTCTGTTTTCTCTGAAGTCTATGAAAGTTATCTGAATGTATTCCTAATTGAATGTTTAATATCAATCTATTTTATGTATTTATAAACTGTCTCATTTAATGGATCTGAAGATCCTGAAAACAGAGATTATGTTTCAGACTATGCTTATATCTAACATTTCTTAAAATTCTTCAGTCACTCTCTAGTGCTTGAATGATAAGTTTCAAATACTTTGCATGGCAGACAAGGTCTTTAGTAGTCTCACCCCAAAATACCACTCACTCTTAACCTACCCTCTTCCAGCTTTCCTTACCAGTCATGATAAGCACTAACCATGCTAAATTAGTGGAGAGGTTTGGGGTATGTGTCAAAATACTTCTGTTTAAAATACACAGACTTTCTTTTCCCAGATAAAAGTATCCTCATCTTGGTATAGCCACACATCTCATATTATGGTTATGTTTTGTGTTTGTCTTCATCAGATTGTGAATTCTTTAATAGGAAAACTGTTTTTAACTCATCTCTCAATCTATAGGACTTATTTTACTGTTATGCAAAAATAATACAGAATAAGTAATTATGGATAAAAAGTATATAATTTTTAATGTCTAACAAAGTATCTCATTCAATGTTAGTCAAAAATAAGGTGATGGAAGTCAGAATAAGATATATAAAGATATCAAATCTTTCATGAAGATGAAGATGTGAATCCAATTCAGCCTTTTTCACAAATAATCTTTCTCAGCAGACTTAATTTGTTCCTACTCTAAAAAAAAAATGGGTGTATTTGAGTAGCACTATTTCTAGTGATACTAAGAAGTTCAGTAATCATGCATGTTAATGTCTTTAGTAGGCTGTTAAAAAAGGAGCTCTGAATAGCCAGAAATGTACAAGGGGGACTCCAAAAAAAGGATTATCTTCTGTAGGCTTCCCTCATTAAATGAGTGTTCTAGGAACCCATCTGTATCACCATACCAGCTGGCGTTGTTGTGAGAGGCTGTATTCAGCTTCAGTGAACTTTTTTGAACAGTCTTTCAACATGTTTGCCCGTTTCATGATGGGGGCTTTATGACACACCTGTTCACACCACACTGAGTGTTCAGCAGTTTTCGTCCAAAAACAACATGACTCCAGGGCCCACCCTCTCTATTCACCCACTCTTGTCCAGAGCAACTTTTTTTTATTTCCCTGCATGAAAAAAGTCCTCAAAGGGAAATGCTTTGACAATGTGGAAGAAGTGAAACAAAAAAATGGCAGAAGCACTGCATTGCAACCATCCAAGGCCAGACATGTTCATGGGATTTGGGAAGATGGAAGAAAAGTCACAGAGCCCTTGGGATGTCTGACATGCCTTTATTTTGGGGTGGGGAGATCCACACATGCTTTCAGCTGTGTCCCCTGCATGTCCCCATCCCTGTCACACTGCAAGTCACCTGTCCCCTCTCTCCCAGTGGGAATTCCCAGCTCCCTAATACAATAAATACAGACAAAGCTGACGGGAAGCCAGCCGATTTTATGCAACAGCTTCATAATACACATGCAAACCCACTCAAGGCTGTGGGAAAATTTATCAGACCCAGTGTCAAGGCTATGAGAACACAGCTTATCTTAGTTCCCCAGACACCTGGGTGAGGAAGTCAGACTGCTTTTGTTTACCCTACAAGCATTAAAAGGTATCAAAATTGATATGTTCAAAAACTGTTTTGAGCAGTGGAAAATATATTCTGATAAGTGTATTTCATCAAATGGAGAGTACTCTGAAGATAAGTGAAGTTTAAACATGTAAGAATAAACACACCATTTTTAATAAATAAATTCCAGGTGTTTTTTTGGACTGACTTCATATTGTTATTTTCTAGGGCTCTTCCAACTTTTATCCAGCAACAAACTTCTTTTTCCTAATAAAATCTTCTTCAGGACCCTAGGTTTAAAGAGAATAATAACTAAATTTTACTGATGGAGCCCAGAGAAAACAGGAGGTCAAGAATACCACCATTTCGTATCTCCCCTCACACTCATATATACGCACATATGCACAATCTGGTGTTCCCTGAGGCACTTCTGCTAAAATACGAAGAATACACATGAAAAATTATTATTTTCGATCAGGGGTGTCAAACTCATTTTCACCAGAGGCCACATAAGCTTCATGGTTGCCTTCAAAGGGCCACATGTCATTTTAGGACTGTATAAATGTAACTATTCCTTAACAGTTAAGTGAGATTTCGGTGCCACTACGGGATAGAAACAAGGTGCCAGGCCAGATAAAACAAGGTGGAGGCCGGATTCAACCCACGGGCCTTGTGTTTGCCACCTGTGTTCTAGATGATATAAAATTAAGCAGAAACAAATCTTTTATAGGAAAGCAGCTGACAAAATAATTGCCGGAGTTGGAATCAGGAAGTGTGTATTGATAACTTGGTCTTGGCTGTACAACCCTTACAATTGGCCTAACCTTTTTACCCTCAATTTTGAAATCTTTCAGATGGAGGTAATGATGCCCCTCCATAGTTCCTACGAATCTTAAAAAGAGGAAAAATGCTATTTGCAAATTATAGTATAGTATACTAAAAGGAGATAATATTTTCTGTTATTAGGACTTACGCAATACAGTTTCAATTATTTATTTATACTTTTGTTCTGTGAACATTTGAGGACCATGATAAGGACATAAGGAAGGTTGTCCCTTTGGGCTACCAAGAGCATTGCCCATGTCCTTTCAACACACGAAGAAAACTGAAGACATATGGTAACCACTTGCCTCTATGAAGTCAATAATTCGAACAATGGATTAGAAATATCTGAATCCACAAACTTGAAAGACTGAAATGTTTCCTCCTTACCACCATGGTATTTATACTCTCTTGAATGACTACCACATTAGTTCCAGCCAGATACCGTTTGTACAAGAATACAGGATTGAAAGGCATTTGCATTGTTCAGGTCTCTTCAAGGATAAATGCTTACACTCTTAAAAATTACTCTTGATAAGTCTATCTTTATAAGCTGTATACAGCAATAAATTGTTATATTTGAGGTCTGTTGTTTACTTTAGAAAAAACAAAATTGTGAAAATAATGGAAGATCACATATACTAAGAGCTAAAAAATAAATAAACATAAACAATATGAAAATAAAAATGGATTGCTTACTAACAAGTGAAAAGAAGAAGTCTGAAGTAAATCTGTGATTTTTCATCATGCTTTGGTGAATATTGTACTCTGACACACGATTTTATTTTTAAGTCTGAAGTAAATCTGTGATTTTTCATCATGCTTTGGTGAATATTGTACTCTGACACACGATTTTATTTTTAAACTTTAGATATGGAATTCAAAAAGACATTCCAGGAAAACAGAAAATGGCTTCAGTGCTCTCCTTTTTATTTCCTAAAATAACAAAAATGTAAAAACATTTTTTCATTAACCTAATTGAGAAATGCTGTCAGAGGTAGTATGAATTTGACCCATTCATTTTCAAGAGAAAATATGTGGTTTGAACAGGAAGCACACAAAATAGTGAGAACATTGTCCTAAGCATTTTCAGAAGAAAGCCTTTAGTTGAAAACAGCTGGTACTGAAGTTTTCTATATTACTTTATAAAAAAGTCAAGGGCCATATGTAGAAAAACAGATCCATGATTTTCTTTTCCCTTAGATATAGGATAAATGATCTATGTGAATGAAGCATACTGCTGAAAAAAGTTTTTAATAAAATTGGCCATTGAATAAGCATTACTATACAGTACAAAGAAAAGAAAAACTGGAATCTAGGTATGATGCCATATTCAAATTGTATAGAACATATTTCATGAGTAAGTCAGGTAATAATAGGCTCATTTCACAGAGAAGAAACTCAAATTCACAAAAGTAAAATAATTAATTTAACAAACTATCAAACCGTGTGCTGGAAAATAGGTATAGGTAGTTGAATCTGTGAAATAGGCATATGGGCAGGATGCTGAAAGAATGTGGAAGTGAGAGAAGTCAATCTGAGTAGCTTGTTTGGAAAATATTTACCAGAGGAAGAGCTACTTCTGAGATGATATTTTTAAATATGAGTAAGAGTTTTCCAGGTGAAGAAGAGGTTACATTGCTTGTAGCATGGAGATAAGTAATGGGTTTAGGGAACTACAAGTTGGAGACCTTGGCTAGAACACAGCAACAGAAATACATTAGAGGAAAAAAAAAAAAAATAGAGGTTTAGAGACATTTCATTGACCTTGCATATTTCTCTACAACTAAACATTAAAAGATAATTTTCTCAAATGTATTAACATTCTTGGATATTAAAGATCGGGAATGTCTCCCTTTCCAGAGGCAAGCCCAACTAGTAAAGATAAAGATATCTCTCACTCTCCTTGGATAAGATTTGTTACATTCCTGAGTAATAAAGACTAGGTCTCTTCGAGGGGAGAACAGGCAGATTTTGACATTAAGAGTTTTCTGAACTCAAGATTCCTCTCTTGTGATATAGACACAGTTTGGGTTCAACATCTTCCAAGACCCACCTCCACGTCACCCCAGTGAGTCTTGAGGGGAAAGGAGAATTGAATTGAACAAAAAATTCTTGCTGTCTTCTATTGCATGACCACTAACCTCCCTACATTCATTTGTGCTCATTGTCTCCTTGGCAGCCTAATCTGCGGAAGTCGGTGAGCCAAATTAGCAGTTACCATTATGCTGTTGCTTGGAAACTACTAGATCTTTTGGCAATAGGTAAGCGTCAGGCATGAGATAAGAAAGAAAGGCTGGATGAAAATGATATAGTAAACAAAATGTAAACACATATCTTAAACAAAGCCAAATCAAAGTCTTCTTCTACCCACAAATGAATCTAGTAATATGGAATGCTGAGTTTAAAGAACCTCATTTAGTTTAAATGGTAGAATTTCATATTATTTTTGTGTTTAAGTAACCTCTATAACTACTTGGATTTGCCTGGAAAAGGACTAATATTCTCAGATCTCTTTAAAATCAACTTGAATGTTACAATAACATTATAAACAATTTCAGCAAGGACTTTGGGAGCTTTTAAAATATTTTCTCTAGAGTTAAGAAAGAACAAGCTATTTCTCTGGTTTTAGTATGTACTAATAAGTCAATTCTACAGTATGAAAATTTTACTACATAACTTTCCTATTCTGAAATTTGATGTTGAATTCCTTGAATTGTTTTAAATTGATTCAAGAAAGTATACACTTTCATATGGAACACATAAAAAATACATTGGCAATATTGTTTTGTTGAACAAGAGTTATTATTGGCTTTTCATAAAAAATGTAATTAGGACACATAACTTTCTTGACACGTTTGATTTTATCACATCAGTCTGAATACAGGTTATAAGTAATATTGTTTGTGCAATTTTGGTGCATTCATTATTTAATCTTTATTCTGTGGATGTTTTGATAATACCATACTACAAAAACCATACATTTAGAAGTTCACAATTACTCGTTTTGCTCACTATACAAAATACAGGACTTCTAAACATAGCTTAGATTTCTTATCTCCGATAGTCAGCCTGGAGGAAAATATCCAATGTAGTGCAGGTGTGGCACTATATCAGGGAATAAATTCATCGATCATCCAGTGGATATACTACACAAGTTTAGAAGGAACCTCCTATGTTTTTTTTCCGTATAACATATTTTGTTAGTATATGAGCTGATTTATAAGGATCTCTTCTTTTCTAATAAAATACTTTCCACTCTAAATGAACAAGAGCTCTCAAAAGTACCATATACATAAATATTTGATTATTGTAAGTCTAGATTTAAGCCTCTAACTGAATATAAACAAAAATGTTATAACTATCACAAATTTACCAATAGTAAAGTTCATACTTTTATGGTATAGTTATTAAAAGTTGAAGGAGATATCAGATGTTATTAAAATGACTATTATATTGCTAATAAGGAAGTCAAAACTAAAAAAAAAATTGTCAAATAAGGTCACCAGTTTATTGGTAAGTGGATAGGAAAAAAAAAAAAACAAACAAAAAACAGGTCTCAGGAAGGCCAGTCTCCCCATCTTTGAGCAGGAACACACTCATGATCACCTCCCACCTTCTCAGAGGCTTCAAATCAGGTTGCTCCTGCTGAACTTTCTTCCTGAACTGGAAGTATTTGAGCCCAGTGTTCATGATATAATTGTCACAGACAAAGGATTAGCAGCATCTTAACCATTCTATTCACTCTCCATATATTGTAAGATCCACGAGGAAAGTAACTCACAGAATAGTCACCAAATGACATAGGAAGACTTTATTTATTAGCTTTACCAAAGAAGGATATCCCGATGGAGAGTTTTCTTACAAAGAACATTAGAGGACCTGAATCCTTAGTCCTAAGTGAAACTTACCATTGTCCCTGAAATAAAATATTGGGTATCCTGCAGGAGTCTGAGAACAAAAGCAGAGTTCTGTGAGCCCCTGGAGGGAGGGGATATTGCAGGAAGACAAGGATGAAGTGGAGAAAGAGAACACAGAGTGGTTAATGCTACTTGTGTAGTTTACTAGATGGTAATCATAGTCCCAAGTGTTTTACAGACACAGTCTCATTAAATAATTACAACACTCATTAAGATAAGTGCTATTATTTTGTAGTTTACAGATGTTAAAAGTAGAGATTAAGTATTCTGTCAAAAGTCACACAACTGAGAAAGTTAAGATCACAGATCCAGGCTTCTTAACAACTACTTTCAATAGTCTCTCTATGTACATAAATGCATGTGTGTGTGCAGGTGTGCATATATGTGTCTATAGATATAATACACACATATACATATTTATATACTTAGAAAGAGGAGGGAGGTAGGGAGGGAGGTGAATTGAAGAATAATTGGAAATAAATTAGATATTTAACATGCTTCCCAGGTACACCCTAAAAAATTATCCATCTGCCTATATCGAGGAGAAGAAAAAAGACAGATCTTACATATATATTTTTATAATAGATGAAATGATTAACTTTATGTTTTACTGTTGTTTCATTTTTTCATTGTTGTTCAACTACAGTTGTCCCCACTTTCCCCCCTCCACTCTCTTCCACCCCACCCACCCTCACTTCCCACACTCAATCCTACCTTCCCTGTTGGCTTTGTCTGTGGGTCCTTTGTACATGTTCCTTGAATATTCCTTGATCATGGTCACTAACATGGTCTAACCAATGTCTTGAACTCTGATTAAGCATATCATGTTCTCTCCTTTTATAGAGAAGCCAGCAAAGGGACATATAAATAATCTTTGTTTTCTACAGCCACTTATTAATTTAGACTGCAAGAAAAATAAATGCACGTGAATGTTGGCCTGTTTTCCAAATGGCATCTGCACAAAGTCCGTGTCTACTAGGTCTTCTTGCTGTGTAGAATTTGGGAAGCTGTCCCACACATGGTGGTATTAGCCCTGAAACTGCGCCAATGGCATTGCCTCTATGTCCTCATTTGCAGAGAGAGAGAGGCCTTTAATATTCTATCCATGAATTTGAAGGCATGATTGGTGTTTCCTCAAACAAAAAGAAAATTTTCTGCAGAGCTGTGTGGTTACAAGTATTTTATTTGTAAGAAAAGTTCTTTATAATTCAGTTTTCTATCCTCCGTGTTAAATAAAAGTTTCTGTCTTTACAATAGATTGCTCACTGGGAGGAGAAAAGAGACATCATCCTAAAAGAAATATTTTGTTTTGTAACTGTATATATGAAATATTTAAATGAAAGGAAACTTACTGTGCTATTTTGTATTTGCCATGGCTTTAGATTATCAATAAGTACTTAATAACGTTTTTCAATATAATGAAACCGGTAGCTGTGCTTTTATTGACATAGTCTTTCTTATTTTGAATTTTAAATGTAAGAAAAGTGTCCTTAAAACCAGTCTTCATGCTTTTGTCTTGAATCAGTAATTTAGTAGCATTTATTCAAAAGATGGAACAATATAAAATTCATAGAGACTTTGTGAAGATTAAATTAGAAGTATAAATAATACCCAAATTAAACCCATTTCTTTCCCACATCCTTTAATCTGAAGTAAATGTGTTCTTATTTCAAGATACCTTAATAAAATATTTTTACAAAATTGAGATATCAAGGGAAGTGGAAAGGAGACAGGTGGCTGGTATTCAGGGGAGTCAGGATTCAGAAATAATGTGACAGAAGCAAAAACATGTTCCCATAAGCACAACAAAACCGTATGAAGACAGGATATGTTTGCTTGGGCACATTGTGAGGACATTGGGAAGGGTTCTTTCTGTTTTTCTTTTCACTGCAGTTTAGTATATACAAAGGCAGGAGCATTTATTTTACATACTTATTTTATAATTAGGATTACTCAGTTGATATTTTTGCTTGGGTTTTTGTTTCAGGGAAGGAAAGTTCGCTTTTGTTTTCAGCATTTATTTTTTTACTCTTCACTGGGCTCTGGGGTTGGAGAAAAGTTGGAGAAAAGTTATGGAATGCTCCACTGAACCAGCGAATTAGTGATGAGTAAAACTCCAAGAGGTCTAGAGGTTCAACCAAGTTTGGGTTAAAATCTCAAAGTCTAGATGTATATTGAAACAGGCAGAAGCCTCTTGAGTCCACATCAATGACCTGTGAATTTGGTGATACAATGCATTTTGACAAGGCTTTCAGGATTTCTTGTATCCAGAGAGAATGAGGCACTTTAAGAAGAACTGTTATGCCTTAGGTTAGAGTACGGTAGTTTAGGGAACATAAAAATGAAAGAGGATTAAAAAAAAATTACACCTCTTATAGCACAAGAGTTTGGGTTTAAATTTAAGGGTAATGTTTGCAAGTTTTGTATTTTTCTTGAAAATACATATTTGTTGTGCCTGAAAGTATTTCATTGGGTCATTAAAAACAAAGATTTACCTGGAGAGCATTATGCTAAGTGAAGTAAGCCAGGCGGTGAGGGACAAATACCATATGATCTCACCCTTAACCAGAACATAATCAACAAAAGCAAAAAGCAAGCAAAACTTAACCAGAGACATTGAAATTTAGAACAATCTAACAATGGCCAGGGGGGAGGGGGAGGGGACAGTGGGGAGAAAGGTTTTCAGGAACCACTATAGAGGACACATAAACAGAACCAAGGGTAGGGAGGGAGGCAGGGAAGGGAGGTGGGATTGGAGGGGGAGGGGAGGGGAGAGTATGCAGACAACTGTAATTAAACAACAATAAAGTAAAAAAAACAAACAAAAAAAAGATTTATTTTATACTTGGCTTTTGTACCATAAGAAATGTGCTAGGAGATGTGTACTGGAGTTTCTCTTTTTAGGGGTGAGATTGAAGGTATTTTGGAACTTCACATAAAGGGTGTTGAGTTTTAAGGTGGAAAAAATCGTAGGCAAGAGACTACCTCAGAATTTTCATCCTATCAGTGATTCACATTAACTATTCATGATAGCTAGTTTGCCTGTCTTAGGAAGAAATAGCTAAGCCAAATGTGGCGGCGGTGGTGGTGATGTTAGTGACAGCAATCACAGTAGTAGAAGCGGCAGTAGTAGTAACAGCAGACTATCACACACTGTGCTAAGTATTTTACGTGTATTATTTCATCTTTATAAGCTGTTGTGGAAGATATTGTTGCTGTTGTTTTCTGTTAAAAATAGTGAACAGATGTAAAAAAGATTCTCAAGCCAAGATAACTTAACAGGGCTGGAATTTTAATGTAGAATACTCAGA
>PVJI01016828.1:0-37227 GCA_004026765.1 Micronycteris hirsuta
GGGAAGGGAGGTGTCTGGGGCTCCCGGCGGGGAGCTCACCTGGCGTGTCTCCTACGGTCTCTTCACCTGGAAGTCGGCGGGCACACTGAGGAAGTTCAGCAGAAAGGGGTCAGAAAATACGGATTCTCCAGGCGCTCCCTTGCTCTGTTCTCCATCCTGGGAGGGGTTTTCAGCTCCAGGGACCACTGGGCTTTTAAGTGACAGAGAAACTGCTGAAGGTACAGAGAAAAACGAGGTAGGGCTACCAGCAATTGCTGGTGCATTTGATGAAAAGTTTTCTTCGGGGCTTCTTCTGGCAATCTTTAAAAACACAATCGGGCTCTGTTCCCTTGCTGGCTTTAAAGAACGCATGGAGCCCCGACATCTCTGAACACAGGGCTACAGAAGTCACCTTCATTAAAGGTCACGGCTGGGGGAGAAACAAAGCAGCAACTTGGCAAATCCTGCTGAAAACTTTGTTTCCCTGCATGGCTAACATGTGAATTGACGCTTGGCTATGACTGAGAACTGTGGCCACTTAACTCCGCATTTAGGTGTCGGGGAGCCTTGCTGCTTGCATTTATTTTTTACAACATCAAGCATCTTAAAGTGTTTGATTTAGCCTCGACGCCAACCCATTAGGGAAAATCACTACATACTCCGTTTGCCCAGGACTGCGCTGGCTCATACCTGCTGTGCTGGGACAATTAGTAACAGTGGCCTTTACTTGCCAAGTGTCCTGGTTTGGATGATCGCTTATCTGTTCATGTGAACGGCCCAGTCCACTAGGCAGCCATTGGTTCCCCCCCACTTTCTGGAATGAAAGGCACTTACAGCTCCCCCCGCCCAGCACACTGCTCACACAGGTCAAGCCTAGCACGGTCCTGCTGCATCGCAGCTGCTCAGCCTGGTGGCTTAGCGCCCTTCCTGGACACCACGCTCTTCAGAATCCAGAGTCCTGGTGTGTGCCCCGTTCGAGGCCAGGCCGCCAGGTCAGCGCCGGGCCAATCTGCTCGCCCTGGGATCCAGTTTGACGGTGCGGGGAGCCTGATGGGTGATGATGTGTTTGATGAGTGAATGGGTGGGCGAAGACACCAGACTGTGAAACGACCTCCACGGTGCCCCCGCCCCAACCCCTTCCAACATGGGCGGGCGATGTCTGTCGCCCTCCGCCCGCCTGCGTCCCAGGTCAGATGCCACTGCCGTGGTCCCTGTGACGAGTCCAGCCTCCTCCTCCCTGCAATGCGGCGGACGCGGCGTGTCCTCCTGGTTCTCACACGCTGCTGCTGTACATCAATTTTTTGCTTGAGGTTTTTATCATTAAACTCAAATAGAGGCAAAATAACACTCATGAGATACTCGTAAGTTATACAGAATCACACGACAACAAAGATCTGTGTCTAAGAAAAGGAATGTCATTACTTCAGAACTCTTCTATTTCCATTTTGCTTTTATTCACTCCCCTCTCCGTGGGTAGTTACGACTTAACTTTGGATTTCCAGTCCCTTGATTTCCATGGCGACTCTGTCCTGTGCGTGAGTATCCTGAGACACCACCCCAGCCGACCCGCTTCCGAACTTCGTGAACACGGAATTACAGGTTGTGTTCTGCTGTGACTTGCTTTGTTTACTCAAAATCGTGTGGCTCGTTCGCTTCCACCGGGTCACGTGGCGTGAGCCCGCCAGGCTGCACCTGTTTGGATTACTGACATTGCAATACGTTCAGTCTTCTAAACGCCTGCCAGCCTTGTAGGCCTGACCGATGTACCACGTTACTCTTACTTGGCATGTTTCTGCCCACTAACGGCACCGATTATCTTTTGATGCATTTAATGGATATTTGATACTATTTTTCTTAGAAATGCCTAATTAAGTCTTTTGGTAATGTTCTATTGTTTTTCTTTAGATTTGTGGGAATTCTTTAAACTCTTTGGATATTAATCTTGTGCCAGTGATAATACTAAATATATCTTCTCCCAGTTGGAAGCTTGTAATTTTATTCATCTCAGTAAATTCTGTCAAACAAAAGTTCTTAATATTAATGAAGTTCAATATTTTCTGTCATATTTGAGAAATCTTTTCTTCCCTTTGAAGTCATAAATATGTATGTCTGTTTTCTTTTAAAAGTGTTGTAATTTCTCATGTAGGTTTTCTAATCACCTATGCGCACTGTGAGGTAAGGGTCCCACTTTTTTTCGTTTTTTTAACCGTATGGTTAATTCATTGTGCAGTATATCTCTCTCCAATTTATTTCTGTTATTGTCATGACTTTTAATTTTTATGTCTTTGCCAGGCAGCATTGTTTTTATTCTTTTTATTGCTTAGTGAATTAATTTTTATGTGGAAATACTAACCTCAACCACTTGCTTTTCATATTATTTTTTTCTTGTACCTGGGGTCATTTTTATTCTACTTACACTGTATATTTTTAAGAATTTTCTTTAGGGAGGGTCTGCTCAAGTCAGTCTTCAGTGCCTGCTCAGATTCTACCTATTTTTTTCTCCTTCAGAACTGCATTTCTGCTGCGGAGAACTGACAGCCCCGCTCTCCCCGCACACCAGGCTCCTGTCTGCGGCCCCGTCTCTGTGCGCGGCTCCCCGTGGGCACTGGTTTCATGGTCTGCTCTCTGCAGGTGCCTGAGTCACAACTCCGCCGTCTGTGTGATCACGTCCCCCTCGTGGTGCTCAGTGTTTTCCTATACTCATTCTAAGGGAGGCTTTCTTTTTATTTGCAGTGCTTGAAATTCATTTCATTGGGCTTCCTAAGCTTATAGCTTGGAATTTGTAGTTAGCCGAGGAAAATTCCTAGCCTTCTCTTTAAATATCGCCCTTCCCTGTCCTCTCAGCCTTTCCTTGTGGGACTCTGACAGATACGCGTGAATGTTTTCTCTCTCTCTCTCTCTCTCATACTTTGCTTCTCTTTGTCCCTTCCCACTGCCTTCGGGTGACACCTTCTGCACATGGATCTCACAGGTCACCGCTCTTCTCTCAGCTGTGTCTGCTCTGCAGCCGCAACCACGTGGCGCCAAGGCAAGTGTGACAGACAAACGGGCGCTTCCTCTTGCTCGGCAGCCCCTTGCGGGAGGGACGTGGGCTTCGTCCTGGCCACACACACGCTGAGGGCGGAGCCCCGGGGCCGCGGTCCATGGGGAGTGATTCTCATGTTGACTCTCATCTTGGCTGAGTTGAGGCTTTGCCACCCCAGTGCCCTGTGAGGCCGCCCGATCCAAGGTCAAGTTCACATAGTTCGTCAAGGTGCAAACCACTCTTTAGTGCCCAGTTTCCTTCGCTGGGTCCCAACCTCACTTCCTTTGTGAGTGCTGAATATTTCTCTTTCCTGCCAGGGTGCGGATGCGTTTTAGTAAGTTGTTTTTTGAAGATATACATTGTTAAGAAATGGTAAGCTTTCCATGACAGGGTCAACCAGGGTGTTCACGTCCCAGGGCACCTGCCACGCAGGTGGGTGCTGAGCCTGTCACGGGCAGGGACGTCTCTCCTGCTCCCAGGACGTGGCCTGGGGGCCTGCCCGGAGACCCCCCATGTCGCCAGCACCCCGCGCATCTGCTGAGTTTAGCAAGGAAACTACTCGTGCAGAGACACGCGCTCACACCCACTCACCTGATGTGCGGTTTGGGGTTCCCTCGGACTTGACAACTGAGCTTCACTTTTTTCTCCTCGGAATCCAAAGGGAACATTATATGACTTGGTTCTTGAACAAAAACCGGGCCATGCAGTGCGTACTCATCTGGAAAGAGAAGAGAAAAGGTCCAAAGTGAAGAACAGCATGCAAACAGGAATGAAAACAGCAGAAAACCACCACAGGGAAAGAAAAAGATGAAGCGACAGAGAACGGCGGTGCAGACAGGCTGGGGTTCAGTGGGGGGCGGGCTCCCCACTGACGACCAGCGTGGGGCAGACTGTCCCGGGACCTCGTGCGGACACAGACTCTTCTGAGTCGCAGTGAGGACTTGCTCCTGGTGACAACGTTCAGGCGCAGAAGGCAAGCAGCGGCGACCTCACAAATACGTTAGCAACGAGAAACAGCGAGGGGCTGATAAAATATGTATAAACTTTTCTTAAGGTCGGCTCCGCAGGTAAGAGCAGCCCAGAGTCATGCTTCTTGAATGTCTGTGGGGATGACCAGTTTGTTTGCTTTTTCCAGCTGTGGGATCCCGCGCGTGGGGAGGCTGCGTATCCCACTGCTGGCGCCGCGGGACTCGATACACACGTCCGGAAGGCCCACGGGCTCTGCTGCTGGGCCGGCCATGGACGCTTGACTGCCGAGCGCTGCCTGAAGTTCCGAATGCGCCTCCCGGCTGGAGAAACCTGCTGGGCAGACGCACTTTCTCATGGAGCTCACTGGGGACTAGAACCGCCCCGGCTGCAGGCAAGGCAGCGGGCGGGGTGCAGGTCTGGCCAGAACGCATCCCACCACCTCCAGCCCCGGAAGGGATTTTCATTCTTCAAATTCTAGCTCAAGTTCCTTGTTCTTTCCTAGAAGGCTTTTCTAGACCTTCGCTGCTTTCCGTTAGTCACGTGATTCTTGAACTCCATGCCCCTGCGGCAGTCACCTCTTCTCTCTCCAGCGCGTCTGTGCTTCTCTGCCTTCCTTGGACTCCAAGCTCCCGAGAGCGTGGCTGTGCCTCACCAGCTTCTCTGTCTCGTGTGACCAAGACAGCGGCTGATTCGTAGAAGATGGTGAGCAGGATCTGTGCCACTGGAGTGCCATTTTCTTCATTTTTTAGTGCGTGCAGTCAGCTGCCTTGGCCACTGCCTGGTGGGATTTGAGACAGAAAAGCCGGTGGCTGTGATGTCAAGTGATACTGAATATCATCCCGGAGCTGACAATCCATTTTCCTCTTCAAGGTGATCATTTTGAAGGGTGTGAATTGCAACTGCTGTTCTGGAAATCCTCCTAACCAGCCTTTTGTTGCCAGGTGAAAGGGTGAGACTGGGCTTGTTCAAGGGAACCGGGACAGGGGAAAGAGAAGAAAGCCAGATTGGGGTCTTGGTGAGTTGGTTTTTTTAAGGCTTTAAAAAAAAAATGCACACGTTGAGATTAGGACAGAAGACAAAAGAAGGAGATAAGGTGACCTAACAGAACTCTGTTTCATTACAGAGGGGTGGGGACAGCTGCAGCCCAGCTGCAAGAACAAGGATGTGGATTCAGAGCCACCAGGAATGGACATTCAATGCCAGGGGTCACCTCCTGACCCCATGACCCATCAGGGTCACCTCGTCTCCCTGCCCAAGGGTCTCGTCTCTAAAATGGTGAGGCCCACGCGGCCCCACGCCAGTGATGACTGGGAAAGGGGCTGTATTTCCCCACAAACACACGTGCATGCGAGGTTTGCACTCAGACACCACGGACTCTGCGTGACCACCACCAGCCTCTCGCCTCCGCCAAGTGTGACGTCCCACGTCAAAGAGGGACCAAGAGACCGAGAAGAGGAGTCACCGAAGAACTCAAACGAAGGCGTGGAATAGAAGGGCACTAACGTGTACGTTTTATTGTAACCCTTACGCTTTGAAGCCAGGTATTTCAAAATCCAGAGTTACATTTCAGATTTTCAACAGTTACACAGTTATTTTCAAAACAAATTTAGACCCTCGGTCAAGGGTTAGCTCAATTCAATTACGCGAGCTTCTGGCGTTTCCACTTAAGTAACAAGGGCCACTCTGCAAGATCAATACGGCAGTAAGTTTGAGGGATTTTTCTCTAAGACAGGAATATTTCCATTGTTCCAATTCCAAAATTCTGTGTGTGGGTATATAATATCAATCATCTCCATTCATTGGTGTTCCTGATTTGAATTTCATGCATAAATAAACAGTCTATTACAAGTAATTCCAAATACGAACAAAACATAGTGACGATTATCCAGAACGCAGCTGAGAGGCCTAACATCTGTACTGCTTCCCAGTGTATCTGTGCTGTATTTAAATAACAAAAAGGGTGTTTTTTCCTGTGTATTTTGTAACAAGAATTGATAATAACGATGCTTTGCATGTGCTATAAATAACACGTTCCATCTAGAGTTTTTCTCTGCTCTGGGTCCATCTGCCCAGCCCGCTGCCTGGAAACACGCATCAGCACGCCGAGAGCAGCGCCGCCCTGCTGGTCGGATGCCCGCAGCCCTTCCCGCCTGAGCCACGGCGGGTCACAAAGACGATGGGGGTTTTAGAAAGGGCAGCTACCTGGCTGCGGGACTCAGATTCCTGGCTTCAAAACCTTTAGACTAGGGTTACCCATATTTTTGAGAAAGAGTTGAAGAGTGTCTTTATTTCCCCCAAACCTTGGGGTGCCTGGTGAAGCAGGAGAGGAGGCACCCCTTGGTTTGCTCTGAGGGTGCAGGGGAGACTCCGCGCGCATCATTTTCAAAGTCTGGACAATCGAGTCCCCCCTTTCCTTTATCACAGAGCGTGGTTCAGGGAGACCTGAGGACTGGCCGTCACTGTCAGCCTGGGCAGGTACCATGGCAAACGACAGGGGACAGGGACGTAACACAGCAGGCTGCCTCACAGGGAGACCGGTCACCGGCTCTGCAATCATACCATGCTTGTTCTTTACACCGCAGTGCAGACGGACTGCCCCCAACGACCCAGAAACCTCCCGGTGACTCCTCTGTACACAGAAACCTGAGGTCTGCTTGCCCTGCCCCTCTGTCCCCAGCTCTCTGTTCCCTTGGAGCAGAGCATCGGCTGACCAGGGCTTCAGACCCGTGCCTGGACTTGCTGCTGGCAGAGTCTGAGCGATGCTGACACCACCCGAGAAGAGAGCGTAGGCACAGTTAGAGCGACAGTTCAGAGGTCAGCAGAAACCGTGCAGCTGGCTGGCACAGAGGAAATGGGGCTTCTCTCCCAGGCCAGGGGCACCACTTGCTGAGGCTGCCAGCCCCAGGCCGGGCTGAGCAGCGGGGTGGCCGGGCTGGCCTGAGGTTTCCCGAGACGTCGAGACAGAGGCCAGCAGAGGGGCCTTGCTCAGGGGGCAGCAGTACGGGCGGCCGGGCAGAGGCCCCCACGCTCAGCCCACAGGGCACGTGCGGAGCGAGCTCTGGAGGCCAAGGGTGAGGCTAGTGCGTGACAACAGGCATGAAGGCAGCTGGCGGGTGGGCAGGACTGGGAACGTCCGTGGGGACTGAGTGTGGTCCCTATCGGGGGCGTCGGGGACAGCCCCAGCGGCAGCAGAGATGGTCGGAGAAGGTGGGAAGGGGCCCGATCAGGCAGCAGGGGTAACCTCAGCACAGATACTGCACAGACCAAAACTAAGTGAAAAGTCCATGTGCGCCTAAAATAGATATTCCAGAAACCTCCCGCTTCAAGCCCCTCCCAGGGGCTCTGAGAAGAGGCGGACATGCTGGGCCCGCACTTCCCGAGCATGGAGCCTCTGCTCCTCTCTGTGCCGTGGCAGCTGGGGGAGCAGTGCCCCCTCCATTAGGAGCGGGGCGCAGGAGACTGCCCCACGCCCAGCTTAGAAAACAGCCCGGCAGAACCTCCTCCCGTGCACCTGCTTGCACTGCGGCCGCCATGGGGGGCTGGGTCAAAGGCCACACCCGCCCTGCGTCACCCTAGGTCAACACGATCGTCCTCTGCTCGAAACAGGGATTTTTGGTGTGTTGCCAACCCAGTGACTTGCATTTGATGGGAAAGCACAGAGATGCAACATGGCAGTTTCACCTGAGAAAGCTGCTGGTGAGCACTGTGGCATCCCCGGGCAGGGGTCCTTCAGGCCCCAGGGCCTGGTGCAGGTGCGAAGGGCGGCCACCATGACGGGTGGGGCGCTGGGAGGCACGGCCCAGCTGCTCGAACCAGCAGACAGGGAAACGCCTGCCCCGAGGCAGGCAAACCACCTCACTTGGGGAGCAGATGTGAGGATGCCTGAGGGGGACCCCAGGGTGGGGGCAAAGGAAGCTCAGGACAGGAGCGGGGATGTGGGGGGGGAGGGTGGGTCACATCCAGGTCACACGTGGACAGCAGGGAGGCTGCTGCCTCTGCGGGCCCAGTGGTGCCCTCACGCTAACCCCAGAGGCTCAGCTGCGCGCCCTGTGTCTCCTACTCTGCGTCCATAGAGACCTCCACTGATCCAGAGAGAGTGGTCTGTCATGTGTGTGCATGTGTGTGTGTGTGTGTGTGTGCGCGCGCGTGTGTGTGTGTGTGTGTGAGAGATCCACGGCCCAGGACCTGGGAGGGGTCGTCCTTCTCTCGGCTCCCAGGGTCAGGCTCACGTCCACTTCCTCCTCCCCCCACGCGCATCGCCGGGGAAGCCCCTGGCCTTCCCCGCCAGCCTTCCCAGTGACCACGGAAATTCACTTTGGCTGAAAACGGTACGGTCAGCAGCCTCTCCGGGGATCCAGACGACTCACAAAGTGTGCGGGCAATGACCCGGGGACGTTCGGAAACCCGCGGCGGCCACAGCACTGTCTTTCCCAAGGGCGAGAACTCCTTGGAAACTGGATCAGTGACTGCAGAGATGGCGACCTGACAGCCGTCAGCCGTCACTGCAAACACGATTCAGTGGCGCCGGACTCCATAAACCAAGGGGCAGGGGTGCTCGAAGGCCCCGTGCGAGTGCCCGTGTGTGCGGCCGGCCAGCACGCGACAGTGTCACTGAGTTCCATCTGGGTCCCTCTGGTTGTCCCGCTGAACGGAGCTGAGGCAGAGCAAATACTGGAGTGGACAGACACGCTGCTTCCAGGAGGAGATGTTTCCTCCATTCGACCTCGCTTCTACCCTCCTTCTTTTCTACCCGCAAGTGAGCAGGGTAAGCAAGGAACGGGCCTGCGGACAGCTGGTCTGCTCTTCTGTCTGTGAAGAGAAATCCAAACAAGCAGCGAAGTCTTTGCCTTCTTGGTCTTTGTTCCCTTGTTGACAGAACCGCGCTGCCGCCACGGGCAGGCGTGTCGCAGAGCAGAGAGCTACCTGACGTGTGCGCCAGAGCCCGCAACCGTGGGGGGATGCGGGGCGGGGCACGCAGGGGTCTGTGCTCTGAGACGCGTTCTGCATCGTCTCTGCAGGGCTGGGGGGAGCAGGCAGGGACAGCGGGTGGGGGGACGCCGTCACCGCGTGCTGCTTAGATCCTCACCTCCAACGCTGGCAATCTCAGGGGCAGGGCACTCGTTTCTCCTTTAAAAATAAGTAATTAGGTGGCTGTGACATCAAGCCCCAGTTATGTAAAGAAAAATGAATGTTCAAGTAACGCAGACATTTTGTACCTCACGTGGAGGTGAACGCTGACCTGAACTGCTGTGAGGCTATATATAGCCTCCGTGTGAATATGCATGAGTTTTTCTGCAGAGTGATAAATGTGCTGGACTGTGGAGTGCTGACCCAGATGTGGCTGGGACGCGGTGCAGCACCGGCGTGCCGTGGGGGCCGTATTTCTTTCCCGAGGTCAGAAAAGTTCTCATGCTCACACATTTCTGACCCGAATGGTGTCTTACCGGAGCCCGTGGACCTTCACAGATTGACATGCCGATTCCAACGCGGCCGTGCGCAAACTGAGGCCGTTCCTCCAGGGGGGAGCTGCTCATCCGGTCAGTGTCGCTGACGTCGTCTCTTTACTGAAGACGCTTATTTTCAGGGATGGTTTAGGTTCACAATAAGCAGAGCAGAACCTACAGAGTGTTGCGTGCTCACGCTCGGCCCTTTACTCACCAGGCGCTATTAGTGCAGTCGGTCTGTTAGAGCTGATCAGCCCTAACGCACTGTCACTAGGTCAAGTCCACAGCTTATATCTTCGTGTTGTATGAGTCCGTGGGTTTGGCAAACGTGTCATGTCACGGACCCACTATCACGCTACCCCACAGCAGAGCCAACCTTCCCGAAACACCCCTGTGCTCTGCCGCCGCTCGCCCTTTGACCTATGTGCAAGTCCACTACTGTTTACTCAAGAGGATAAACAAGGCCACGGAGACGCACATGTATGCAGTCGGTGGTTTGGCCGAAGAAGCCTGCGTGAGCTCACTGGGCCGGCCTCTTCTTTACTTGCAGCTGCTTCCTGGCCGACGAGCTTTTGCCTGCTCAGAATCCATCGCTCCTCATTAAGGGAAGAACACCCCACCCTTTCTTTGGTGAGCCAGCTCCCCGCTCTCTCCCCTCAGTGGCATGGATGGACTAACCCCTCTGTCCATGCCGGGAGGAGCAGGTGAATGCGACCTGGCCCTGGCTGAGTCCATCTGCAAGCTCAGGCACAGGCCTGGCTGATGGTAAGTCTCCAGCCCGGGGCTACGTGCAGCTACCGGGCAGAGACCCCTGCTCCGGTCTCGGCTTGCTGCTGGGGGGAGGAAGCCTGGGGCTTCCAGAGGCCCCACACAGAGATCTGAGAAAAGAGAATGGAGCTAAAACGAAACCAACGGTGGCCCGCTGAGCTTTGATGACATCATTGAGCTTCGGAACCAGTGCTGGCCGCCCTCGGGAGATTCGCCCTGGCGCCCGTGACTGTGAGCCTTTACACAGCGAATGTCAGCTGTTCTATCGGCTGCAGCTCAGGGGTGCCCCTTGGACCTGTACCCACAGAAAAGTACAGACTAGCTCGTACCGTGGGCCATCACGCCCTGGGTCTTCCTTCTCTGCTGCCTTTGGGCGAGTCTCCCGTGCACCTGAGTGTAAGCACATGTGTGAAGGCCCCCAGCAACGCGGCGGGAGAGGCCTCCCTCCGGGGCCTGGTTTCCACTGTCCTGTTTCTACCTCCACCTGGACGCTCCCGGGACCACCTGTTCCCTAGAAGTCGGCTCCTGGGAACGGGTTTCTTGATGCCTGGGACGAGCCCCTCGAGTCGTGGCCTTCCTGTGCCCTTCCCTGTCACGGGACCCCGTTTCCTGTCGGAGAAAACATGCAGATTGCCTGCTCATCCATTTCAGGCACTCTCAGCTTCCAGCCGAATTCATCCACTCTAATGGCCTTTTGAAAAGATCATTAATCTAAAACAGAAGTAATGCCGTTAATGGCTCTCGTGTATTCTTGGTATGCGAAGAGACGCTCTGGTAGTCAGTTAAAAATGACTACAGAGCGGCGTCTCCTTCACCCCAAATTCCAGTTCGACATGGAGGGGGGCCAGGCACGTGCATCCTACCGCGCCTCCGAACAGGCACCCTGGGTTACTTAGATGCAGGTGATCCAGGGCAGGAGTACCCCAGAGGAAAATGGAGGGTGCGTCAGTGAGGGGGGTTTGGGGGGTTGCCGTGAGCACTGGGGGCTGCTGGAACCGTTTGCCGAGGGAAGAGGGCGGGCGCCGCTCCCTCCGAGGCTGGGCCTGCCTCTCCGTCCCAGCCCAGCAGTGTCCCCCAGCTCCAGGCTCGAGGCAGCAACTTCTGAGCCCCGGGAGGCGCAAGAGAGCGATGCCAGCAGGCCCGCCCTGGCTCCCGAAGCTCGCTCACCGTGTGTGATGGGCACTGTGACCCGCGGCGGCCCCGGCTTCCGTGGGGCTGGAGGGAGGATGAGCTCTCTCTCAAGCCCAAGTGCTCTCCTTCCCAGCCGAAGGAAGTGGGAGCAAGTGCTGAGGTCACAGGTCACACTTTCTTGGAGGCCATCTGTTTTAAACCCCTCTGGGACGGACTGCTGGACTCGTCATTTCCTCCATGACCCCCTTGGTCCCCTGCCTTCCCCGACATTCAATTGCCCAGACACGGGACCCTTCCAGGTGGCACTTTCACGCTGTGTGGGCCGTGGCTCCTCAGCCACGCCCGGGAGCCTTTGCGCCGTCTCTCTGGAGCAAGGGAGCCATGCCCGTCTGTCGCTCAACTCCGCCCGCTTGCCAACCGGGCGCATCGCGGGCATCACGTACACAGCAGGAAGCGTGGTGGGGGGCGTGACGCTGGTTAAGCAGAACCGATGGTGTTTTTTTGCCAGGAAAGAGCCCCTAGGTCTGACTTGAGTTTGCTGCTCTTTCTGGGGGGTCAGTACTGGGGTTACCATGCACATCATCGCTTAGGACACACAGCTGTGTTTCGGTCCTCATGAGGTTGGGGGGTGGATAAAAATTGAGAGGGTACTTTCGGCATGCACGGGGCTCCTGTGAGAGTGTCCTGGCAGGACTTTGGTATGGGCGTTGAAAGTTGGTGGAAAACCTGGCCCAGACCTCTGCTCTGTGTCCCTCATCCACTGTGTCCAGAGCCCCGCCAGGGAGAGCCACACAGCCCGGCCCCTCGCCATGGGCAGAGCTGGGCTCCACTGTGCATGAAGGTGCTCAGGAGCCACGAAGCAGCTTCGACCTTGCCTTCCTCCGGAGGTAAGCTCAGAGTCTCCTGTTCAGAGGCCTGGAGGGCATGATCCTCACCGAGAACACAGTAAGGGCGGCTCTGTGATAGGTGCAGACCCGCACTAGGCCCCGCCCCACTGGCCGGTCCAGGCTCCTCCCCCTCAGTGGGGAGAACACAGGCCTGGAGACGAGCCTCCTGGGACAGGCTGCAGGGCAGGCACTGGACCCGGTCTCTCCCGAGATCAGAGCCAAGCACTTGGCGGCCACCACGCAGCACCACAAACAAACGACAGAGTCTGATGTGGTCACTAAGGTCACCAATGTGAGTGGCTTCCGATTTTCAATCCAACCCCATTTCTGAGGGAGGAAATGAAGGTTCTCAGGGGTACGTGGTTTGCTTCCCCAAAGCCCCACGGGTCCCAGGGACGGGCTCTGACCCGACTTCTGGGTCTGGCGCTGCCAGGTGAATGTTTTTGCTGGAGCCCCAGTTTCCTGCCACTTTATGGTGTGCAGACCAGCAGGGCTGGCCCGCCGCCACCCAGAAATTCAGAGGAGAGCGACGAGCTCGGCGCTCGGAAGGGAGACTGCCCGCGCTGCCCACGTTTGCGCCCGAAAGTCTGCTCGGGAGGAAGTGAGCGGAAGTGTCTCCTCTCAGGAGAGAGCGGGCGGGTGCACGGCTTCGTCACGTTGTTTCCCAGCTGGTACTAACCCTTCTCCGTCGCAAAGCTGCTCCTGTTTGGAATTACCAGCATACTGATGTACAGAAAGAATAGTTTGTCCCAAACTATTCGCTACAGAAAACTTCACACAAAAGAGGACTCGTAACCTTTCGGAACGACACGCATAAAATCTGCATCTTTACTGGGCGCGGTGCCTCTTCGCTGTCACCAGGTCGTGGCCTGCGCCCCAGCCGGGCGAACATATAGCACGAGCTCCCTCTGCGCAGGGACACAGGGCACCGCGAGTGCGCCGACAGATTCATAGGCACGTACAGGAGGGAGCAGACGCCATCCCGGCTTTCCTAACACAAGTGCGACGAGGGACGGGCACATCAGTTAAGGTGCTGGGCCCTGGGGGGACGTCCAAGTCGCTCACAAACGCTGCTCAAGCCCCTTCCCGCACAGCTGCAGCCAGAGCGGAGGGCCTGGCCACGCACTTCCCTGCCCGCACGAGGAAGTCACCTGTCTGCGTCCGCCGGGCCCCGACGGAGCAGGACGCAGATGCCAAGGGCTGCTGGGTGGACACCTCTCCTTCGTTCATGGAGCACCGTGGAGCCCTGTGGTCTGCCAGACCACACCCAACATGCCGAGGAGGGACAGACGGTGGACAGACACGCTGCCCTCAGAGAGCTCACGTTCTCGGCTGGCGGAGGCCTCTCTCTCTCTCTCTCTCACACACACACACACACACACACGCCATGGCAGCCGGTGCCTGGCGCCCAGTGAGTGGGGGGCACCCTCAGGCGACTGCAGAGGGAGCAGCAGCCCCTGTGTGAGTCCCACGGCACAGTCATGGGGAGGCCTCCAGTCCGTGCCGCAGGAGCACAGGCGGGCATCAGCGCTGTGTTCTCGCATCACAGAGGGAAATGCGGCACGGACGACCCGCTGCAGGATCCCGGGTGCCCTGGCCCCGCCGTGCGGTTCCTCCCTGCTCCCTCTCATGGCTGCAGACGGGAGCAGAGAGCTGTGGATTCCTGACCGACTTCTTAGGGAGCATGCGCCAGGCTCTGGAAGTTATTTATAGCATAGGAACCAAAAGCATGCACGGACCAGACAACAGTGCCCGGGTTCCCATCTCTAGTCGTCCTCTAGGTGACCTTGCACAAGGGGCCTCGATTCCGCGCCTCCGTGTCCTTGTTTGTGAAATGGAGCCTCTGGTGGCACCTACCCCACAGGGTGGCCTGTGCGGGTTAAGTGCTGAGAACGCTCCCTGCCACCTGAGGAGTCCCGCACAGGCAGGGACACCCAGAACGTCCACAGCTTCCTCTGCTACAGTCTGATGTGGGGTGGGCGCATGTGGCGTAGGACAGGGAACGAGCCCTTGTCTCTCTTTAATTTCTCTCTACCAGGTGGGAAGGCACACCTGCCCCTCAGCGGTCCAGGTGCGCCCATGGTGTCTGAAGCGAGCAGCCACAGCTGCCCTGTTTTTGCCTCAAGAAAAGCAACTAGGTGGGTGGGCCCCCCTCCTCTGCTCGCCTCCGCCGCTCCGGAAATCTGCAGCCAGGCGGGCTCCGGGAACTCTCCAGGGCTCGCGGCACACAGCCTGTCCCCAGTCTTCCCCCGGCCTCTGCTGGGTGGGGCCCACTCCCGGGGCCCGGAATTCTTCTCTAAATCCAAGGTCACCTTCAGCCGGGGCTGGCGAGGACGTGGTCACGTCTGCATTTGAGATGGAATGAAGGGAGCAGAAATGCCTTTGACTGGCTTCTGTCTTTTGATGTCACGGTGTCTCTGCCTCGGTAACATCAAGAACAGCAGCACGCGAGGTGAGCGAACACAGGAGCGAGCTCCGCTCTCGGCAAGGACCAGACGTCCTCGCTGACGACACAGCCTCTGCGTCTGCCCCACGAACACGCTCTGCACCGGCACTGCCCTGCCAGGCGGCGGCGTGGCTCCGTGTCCTTGTCTAGCGCTCGTGAGCTCGAGGACAGGGGCCTGCGTCCACGCGGCCTCCGCTCCCCGGCCTGCCCCAGCCTCCCTGCCGCTCCGTGGAATCCGATCCGTCCTTCGTGGACGAGCTCAGAAGGAAGGAAAGGACTTGCCAGCGCGCGAGTCGCAGCGCAGCCCGGCGGGGTGCACGGCGAGGTGCTCTCACTGCGTGTCAAGTGCTATTCACAACAGAGCTCGGCGCTTCCGGAAGGTCTTCGGGGAACTAGCTGAGGTTTGCTCCATCAAGAAAGGCAACTTCTTCCGCGCACACACACAATGGAATGCTACTCATCTACAAGAAGGGGCGAAATGCCGCCACTCGCAGCAACGAGGATGGATCTTGAGACGATCGTACCGAGTGAAATAAGTCAGACAAAAAATGCTAAGAACTGTGAGTTCACTCACACGTGCAACAGAGAGCTGAGAGCAACAAATGAGCAAACAAAACAAACAAACGAGTAAGGACTCCTCCACGCAGACTGCAGCACGTGGTGACCAGACCAAACGGGGGAAGGGTGTGGGGGTCAGCTGTGCCGTGAGGGGAGGAGACCTGCCCGTGGGTGGTGGACGCACAGGGACACACACAGACGACGCCCCATCGAAACGCGCACTCGACCCTCACACACTGTCACTATCCACTATCCCCAACGCATTTAATTAAAAAATTCCAACAATAAAGAAGTCAGTGCTTGAATCTAGTATGAAAATTTACTGTTCATTCTATGTCAATAGATTCTTTACGAAGCCTGTTTCTAAGGCTGGAAACGTGGTATTCCTCTGCAGAAGAACTGTTTCTCAGGTTCATAGATTCACACGTTCATCCATTCACTCACTCAAACAGTGCTTTCTGCGCACATGCTGGTCGCACGTGCTGAAGACACAGGAACACAGACAGATGGACAAGGCCCCGCCTTCCCTCACTGAGCGTCTCTCACTGACAAGCTGATGCTCGGTCCAGTCAAAGAAAGAACCACCAGGCCTTGATGTGGACAGGCCTCAGGCGTCACCGAGTCTGCTCAGCAGTCAGTTTTGTTTCTTAGTCATTTTTGGGTCAGAGAGCCTGTGGACAAGCAGGTGGAAAGGGACGGACAGACGCACACAACGGGAGCGCTCCCGCAGACTTCCGGGAGAGGACTGTGCATTTCGGTTCCAAGCCCCTGACCCAGTCGAGCCCACCGTTCTTTACGTGTGTGTGCGTGTGTCTACATTGACTGTGAAAGCACAGAGTGAAACTGCTTGGCTTGTGTTAACAGCTGCGCAGCAGCTACAGATGAACTCTAGTTAAGGCTCTTTAAGGTACTTCAGGGGCCTGAGAAGTTATAAAAGTGAAAAGTGCTAAAATGACCAGGAAAGTGAATGATTAGGGAGAACTTGTTTGTTTCAGCAGCAAAGCACTGACAAAACGCACTTCAAACGGCACGAGCGTCCCTGACGCTTCCGTGGCCTCCGAAGGTCGGCGGGACCTGCAGGCTGAGTGGTGGGCGGCAACCGCCACGGACCGAGCCGGTGAAACAGCGACCTTTGCCTGCGCAGCGGCTGCCCTCAAACGAGGGCGGACCGTCCACCGCCGAGCCCTCGGGCTCTTGAGAGAAAAGGTGCCCTGGAGTCGGACCCGAGCAGCTGTTCCCGTTGTCTCAGTGGGGACTCAGGTGTCGGCAGGTGACGGCTGGGAGGTGTCCACTCCAGGCCCAGCGCCCAGCCTGCAGCAGAGACAGTGATGACCTTTTCATGGGCAGTTGCTGACGTGTAAAAGCTTGGCCCGTCTAGGCAACCCGGTGAGCTCTCCACACAGCAAGGGTTACAGGGCCAGAAAAAATAACTCCGAAAATAATACCTACGCAGATCACATCCGTGAGACTGTTTTGGTGAACTGGAAGAAGGCTGGTTAAGATTTGAACTTATGATGATTAAAATAAAATAATTATAACCAACCTCTGAGAAGTACTTAGAATGTCACAGGCTACAAAATGAGAGCAAATATTTGCAAATCATATCTGATAATGGTCTGGTCTAAGAGTATGTAAAGAACTCTTACGAACTGAACCACGATAAGACAACCCAATTTGAAAAACAAGCAAAGGAGTTGAATAGATTCTTGTTGAAAAACCAGATATGCCCACGGCAGCAAAGCACCGGAAACACCATTAGACGCTGCGGAAATACAAATGAGCGAGCCGCCACCTCACGCCCACTTGGCAGATTGTAACAAACCGAATGTGACAAGTGGGCCAGGATACGGAGAAAGGGGGACCCCTGAACATCGCTGGAGGGGCTTTAAAGTGCTGCAGTTTCCCGGGCTGGGCCGCATCGGGGGTCTCCAAAGCCGCGCAGGTTCCAGGCTGCGCCGGGAGGCCTCGCGGACTCGGCACATGTCAGTGCTCGTGGGCTGACTCACGACATCGTGGCAGGAAAGGGCTCAGAGCAGACTCGGCCGAGGGAAAAGGCACGTGCAGCCACGGCCGCAGGAAGCCGGGGCCAGCACCCGAGTGCTTTCCCAGCGGACTCCTCCCCTGCAGTGACACATCTGAAAAGCCCACGAGCGGTCATCCAGAAGAGGGAGTCATCAGAGATTCAGCACCGGCTTCTCACTGGGACGGGTCACCGCAGCCTCCGAGCAGCACGGAGCCCGTGTCCAGACTCCCAGAGGGACGGCAGACATCAGCGTGGACCCTGTCGTCTGCACAAGCAGCGCAGGGGCAGTGAGCCGCTCTACCAGCCAGGGCAGCGGCCCCTGCAGACGTTTTGGGTCCTGGGCTGACCTGTGAGCGGTCCTTCCGAGGACCACAGTGGTCAGGCCTCCGTTACCTGTTCCTGCACCGCGCCCGGCAGGACCGTGGCAGTAGGCAGTTACACGGCGCTGCGAGTACACGAAGAGCCAGTGGGTTGTGTGCTGCCCCATCATTAGCGTGATGACCTTTATCTCATTCAAAAGCCTCAGGGATGTGAAGAGAAGATATACCTTTGAGTTAAATGTAAACAGCTACACACTTGGTAAAGTAAATGGAACTGCTGCATTAAAACAGAGCGGGGCGTGTTACGGACTTGCCGTGGCCGCCCGTGACTCACACGCGGCAGCACGAGCTCCCAGGGCGGCCGTCTCTGGAGCCAGGTGGTCGGTCGAGGCTACACCCAGAGGGCTGGCGCCTGAAAGAGGACCCACCCTGGAGCCCCTGTTCCCGCTGTGCTCTGCCAGGACACAGGAGGGAAGCCCCAGCAGATGGCCCTCACCGGCAAGTGAGTCAGCCTGCACTTGACCTTGACATGCCCAGCCTTCAGCATTGAGAGGAAAACACATGTTTTTCTTTTTTAAACCACTCGCTTCATGGGGTTAGGGGACAGAGAACACAGTAACCAGCCACAGGACACAGTACAGGGAAACACTGGAGGGAACAGCGGGAAGGAATCGAGAAGCAGGGACGTGACAATTCCACTGCTGCTCACGTTGCCAAGCTAGCAAACGCCACTTTAAGAACTAAGTGATTAACTACATGGTATGGCACCATCACCATAAAGACAACTAGGAGAACCAAAATGAAAAGTTTCTGAATTGTCAAAAGAAATACTTAGCTACCAAAAAAATCACACTACATATGGAAATATTTTTAAATGATAAAATTGGCCACAATATTAAAATATGACATTAAAACCAAATAATTTTATACTAATAAAATATGAGAGAATTATTAAAAAGACACTCTCAGTGTGAATCACAAATCAAACCCTAATTAATTCCTAAATAAAAGGGCCCCAACTTGTTAAAAATAAAGGGATGGACAAATGGATTCTCTACCAATTCAAACAGGAAGGACTCGAGGTTGGCCCATTAGCGCCAGGGGAAGTAAAAGCAGAGGAGTCAAAGGAGAAATCTTTACAGAGGCGCAGGGTCCAATCCACCAGGAAGACGTGGCTATCAATGTGCATGGAACAGCAGTGACGCTTTCACAGGTGACGCCGCAGGAGCCGCAGGAGAAAGCGGTGAGGCACTGGCGCCAGGAACCACTGGCCTGTCTCTCCGACTCCGAGACCGTTCAAGTGAGAAAGAATAACACTGAGCACATGGGACTCCTACATAATACACTTCTAAGTAACACCTACTTGAGGTAGATATACAGACAGAAAGACAGACAATCTGTTCCTATACAGAGCACGATGCCCGACAGACAGAAAGTAAAAGGAGCTTTTCAGAAGCTCGTGGAAGAGTCACAGCGAGTGACCGTATTAGACACACACACTAAATAAATTTCCAAATAAAAAAACGGAGTAGGTACAGACTAGGAAAAAAACACACTTGGAAGTTAAAAACAATAAAAAATGAAGAAGGAAATTACAATGAAACCTGCAGAATATTTTCAGAATGAATGTAGTAAAAACATCACATAAAACCTACATAATCCAATACAAGTAGTTCATAGCAGAACATTCGTATTCTTTAATACAAGGAAATAAACATCTTAAGTATCTAAGTGAGAACAAAAAGAAGAGCAACAATAAAAATAAGGGAAGAAAATAGAAGATAAAAGAAAAATCAATCACAAAAATCAAGTAATGGTTAAGTGGTTAAACAATATTACACAGAAACAAGGAATAAAAGCCCCCCACACAAAATAAGAAAGGAGCAGCCACAGACAGAGAGGAAACGAAAGAAATCCAGGGAGACTGCCTGTCTCAATTCTACGCAGACGGATGACCAGCAGGACAGTGAGAACGTCCGAAACTGAGCCCGGAGGAAGGAGAAAACCTGCTCGGGCCACCGCGCGGCGCGGAGAGAAGGCAGTCCACGCCTGCCCCGGGGGCCACAGCCGGGCTCCCTAATTCTACAGACATTTAAAGAGCCCAGTGCTATTTGGCAATTCCCAAGCTGAAAGTAGACAGAAAAGCTTCCAATGATGCTTCTAAACCTCAAACTACACATACATACCGTAACCCCACGAAACTGCCCTGACTCTGTGTCTCCCTATCTCTAAATAAAGTCATAGGATACCTGCTGACGGGTGAGAAGCCATTGACCGGTTTTCCTCATTTGACTTGTATCTGGAAGACTTAGGTTTTTCAAACGACACGTATAATGTACTGCACAAAATCCAGAAGACAGAACAGACTAAATGCCCACATTTAGCAACAAATAGGGGCCTCGCACACAGCTGATTCTACACTGGAATTTTGTGCGAGCATGACCGTGGCCCTCCCAGCCACGCTTCCGGGAAACGCACGCTCAGGCGAGGCCGAAGCACGTTCAGCTAAGTGTGAGGGTGATTCGAACCCTCCCTTCCGTTCCGACGCCGCGGCCGCGCGCTTTAAGAGCAACACCTGCTCTTCAACGGCCTTGTGATCATTCTGCTCGTGAGTCTTACTCAGTGGTGCTGATTTTGTCCAACTGGCCGGTCACACAGCGAACAGATCGAAACTGCTCGGAGCCACGGCGGAGTTCTTCACGACTAGACGACGTGTCGGTGTCGAAGAACAGAGTATTAACAGGTGGGCTCACGATGTCATTGCCGCAATTAGACGTCTGCCGCCTTCCACGTGCAAACAAAACGCAATTCTGCCACTGGAGTCACTGGTGTGGGTGCCGACGGGGCTTGGCTCGAGGCAGGAAGGCAGGGCACAGCGGAGTGGCATCGTGATGTTGAGGCGCAGGTTCCCATCTGGGGTCACGTCCCCCCGCTGCGGCTGCTGATTTGAATGTGTGATCTCTGAATGGACCAGAAGCCTGTATGGAAACCTGTGTAGATTTCTCTGTATAGTTTATGACACTTTTAATTGCAACAGAATCCTTGTGTTGAAGGATGGACACTGGAGAGTTCGATCTTTGTCCGTGATCCCACAGTTTCACCTTAACCTTGCGGCTCTGCGGAGGCGGCGTTCGGGGCCGCAACCTGAGGAGCTGGGCACTGCCCCTCGGTTCTCTTCCCCTCCGCTGTCTTCGGCACAGTCACTGCCTGGTCCCAGTCCTAACGCTCAGTGGGCGGGTTTCAGAATTAGCATGACGCCGGCCTCACAAAGTGAGCCCGGGAGGCTTCCCTCCTCTGGACTTTTTTGGAATAGTTCAATGAGAACAGGTGCTATTTAGTTGTTTGAATGTTGGGTATGATTCACCTGTGAAGCCATCGGGTCCAGGACTTTTGTCTGCTGGGAGTTTTTGATGACTGCTTCCATTTCATTAGTTGTAATCAGTCTGTTCAGATTTTCTGTTTTTCTATATTCAGTTTTGGAAGATGACATGTTTCTAGGAATTTATCCATTTCTTCCAGATTGTCCAACATGTTGGCATATAGTTGTTCATAATATTTTCTTATAATCCTTTTTACTTCTGTGGTGTCAGCTGTTACTTTTCCCTTTTCATTTCCGATTTTATTTCTTTGGTCTCTCTCGCTCTCCATTTCTTGACGCATCTGGTTAAAGGCCTGCCAATCTTGTTTACCTTTCCACACACCAGCTCGGGGTTTCATCGATCTCTGCACGTCATTTGTTTCTGCTCTGATCTTCTTTCTTCCCTTCCTGCTACTCACTTGGGGCTTTGTGTGTTGTTCTTTTTCTCGATCCTCCAGGGGTGAGGTTAGACTGTTCCACTGGCGTGCTTCTCGCTTCCCGGGGAGGCCGGTGCTGCTGTGAATTTCCCTCGCAGGGCTGCTTCCCCCGTGTCCCTCGGATCTCGGGGCTGTGTTTTCACTGTCACTTCTTTTGAGGCAGCTTTCGGTTTCTTCCTTGTCCTCCCCATTCAGTAACATGTTACTTAGCCTTCATGTGTTTGTGATTTTCAGTTTTTTCTGGTACTTAATTTCTAGTTTCAATCCACTTTAATAGTTTCAACCATTTAAAATAAAAGTCCTGATTTTAGCTCCTCTTAAGCGATCGGAGCCTGGTAACACGGAACCAGCGTTCCCACCAGGCAGAGGCGGCAGGAGTTCAGTGAGCCCCCTGAGTTCCCCCACGTCCAGCCGAGGCCTTGGGTCGGACTCTGTGGGGGGGGCGCTTCGCTCACTCCTTTCCCTGCCAGGCCCCGCAGGCTTCCAGGCGGGTGACCTCCTGTTCTCTGTGCTAATTACTTGGGCTGAGGAAGTCACCAAAAGCTGACAATGACTTTGAAGGCCTGTGCTTCAAGGAGCTTATTCAAAAGTGGTCGAATCTCTTTGGGCTGAGTGACCTGCACTTGAGTCCAGTTCCTACTTCTGCTGGTCGCGGCCTGCCACTTGATCGATTTAGCTCACCTGCAGTTAAAGCTGACTTTTCCACTTTGAAGCTTGGGGTCAAGTACATGTTCATGCTGTAAGTGAACAAAGGAAGAGGTCCGCCTCTCCCAGAGGAGAAGGCCTCCCCGTGCAGAGTGTGGGAGCCCCTGCACCAGGAAAGGGTAAAACAGAGCTCTGTGTGCGTATTTGCAAAAACAGTCACCCGCAAAGCGTTTTCCTTTGTAACAAACTTTATGAAATTATCAGAGGTGGAAACGGTCTCAATTAGATAAAATAAATGAAGCATTTAGTTAATCTGTGACAAGACCATGGGTGGCCAGAAAAACAAAACCATATCTAAAACTAGTGAAAGACAGACCACAAAATCGGATGCTGTCTGCATGCCAGCAAATGAAAGCAACTGACACCTTTTACCATTTGTCTTTTATCCTTCCACTAACAAAAAAAAAATTAATTTCCTTCATCAAAGCAGGAAGACAAAAGACCAAGTTACAATGACACAGCTTTCAGGAAAAGGAAATTGCACTAGTTACGGAAACAAGAAATTCCGGGCGCAGCTGTCACTGTCGATATGTGACAAAAGCCAGGATAAAGCTGCCACGGTGCACAGCTGCAATTATGCCCCCGTTTCCTTTTCCCTTTCCAAGCCCTGCTTGTGTCTGGCCACAGCGGACAATCTGGGGACTGCTTTACACGGCCCCCGTCCGGGACGGCTGCCCCTAAACACAGGACTGTCTGAAGCTGGACGAGGTCTGGTCAAGCAGTCACGGAAGTCACAAAACAAAGGTCCCGCTCGCTGCACAACTAGCAACCCAAATCCCACGTGCCGAAATGTGCAGTTGCTCATCTCACAGCGGTGCAAAGGTGGCCGATCTGGAAGCCCCGCGTCTTGCCTGAGACCCACTGCGCATGCTCACGGTTGTCCCGGGGGCGGGGCTCCTCCCCCCCCCCCGCCCCCCCATCCTCAGCCACCCGTGGTGGTACCGGGAGAGCGTCCCCGTCCCCAGTGCACTGGCTGCACTGCGCCAGTCAAGGCAGCATCAGATGACCCCCGGGGGTACCTCGGGCGGGGAATCACTCTGGGCTAGAAAGTCAGGTCCCGTCCAAGGTGACAGCAGCAACAACAAACAACTCCCTGTTCTACCAGGAACCGCTGTCTCTGCCAATGAAGTTAGCCTTGTCCGTCGGGAAGGAGACGTGCGTTTTTGCTGGCCTGTCCTCGGGTGGTAAGGCCGTGTCCGCGAGGATCCGAGCCCTCTGTCTGCATCTAAGCAAAGCTGATGCGCTGGCTGGGGGTGCGGTCTGGGAGGCATCTGACACGGGCCACCTGTCATCCTGAGACTCAAGGAGGATCAGCCATTAAAACAGGGACACTTGGTTCTGCTAGGCAGCCGCAGGCATGAAGCCAGCCACCCACAGTGGGTTTGGCCCTTAAGCTTCTCCCCGTGAAACACTGGCCACAAGGGATGGGGAACTTCCTTCTTGTATGTATAGAATTTCCAGCAAAAAGGCTTTGTGTGTGTACTTACGACAAAACAGTAATGTTTGTGTACAGGGAGCACGCCTGATTGCTTTCTGGCAGCTGCGTGCACTGACAGGGAAGGAGGGAAGGGAGAGCCCCTTCTCCGGGACGTGCCCGCGGTCTCAGGATTTCAGGTTCTCAATATTCATGGGCTGGGACCTCCAGCGCGCGAGCCTCAGGCCACACCAGCAGGTTTCTTTATTAAAACGTCACAGTCTTGTCACAGGAGGGGATGACTTCTCTCCCAGAGCTTCTGCAGAGCCACGGAAGATAGATAACCTAATTCTCAAAAATCTGGAGCAGGTATTATCCCCTCCCAGGTGGGCAGAGTCTCCTAAGGAACCTGCATTGTCGTCCATCCCAGCGTTTGTCACCACTGCTTGTAAACGCTACGGTTACTTTTAGTTTGAATATCTTACAAGCAATGGTGTTCCTTACATTGTCCAAACACTAATGTAGCATTTGGGTATAGATTATTACCCGGCGCCGGACACTCTTTTTTCCTTCCTAAAAATGCTATCATTTTATTAGCAAATGAAGATATTCAGTCATCATTACTGCTGTTTTTAAGCGAAGTAATGAAGGCCAGAATTACTAAGACATTCCAACTTCACGCTGCTGGCTTTCATTTTTAAGGAATCCGTCCCTCGAGGACGGACCCGCTGTGACTCTGAGTGTGAAACGATGCAGATGATCTGAAGGGTGACGCCTGCGATCAGCTTCCCAGGCCGGAGCCAGTGTTAAGTCCTCATTTCATTTTTTCAGCGCCCAGAGAACCAAGAGGAGAATGGACTGGCTTCATATAAAAACAAGCTGCCTTCTTTTTAGCCTACTATATCTCAATACGACTATATTAAAGTAATATCAAAACAGTACAGTTTATTGAATTATGTCCATACTTGTTAGATTAAATGACACCGATGGTAATTCACTGTCACTGGAGCACATGAAATCCAATCAGACTTGAAGAAATTCGATCATGTTTAACTTAAATGTATCAAACAATATTAAATTAACTTACACGAAAAGGGATAGAATAACAGAAATCGCTCAGTTTTCCTCCCCGCCCCCGCCTGCGGAGAAACGCTGGTGCGCTGGGGCCTCGCGCTGGGACCCCGCGCTGGGACCCCGACTCAGAGGCCTGCTCTGCACCGGCCCACTGAGAGCCCTCCCACGCCGGCCCGCGATGTCCTGTCGGGATTCAGAGGCGTGGATCAAATTATCCGTGAGATTTTCTTTTACATTTCACTTTGTACTATTTTAGGTAAGAACAAAAGATGTTTTCCAAAGAGCCCATGAAGTTATACTTTACAATTGAACACGCAGACAGAACTTAGTCCTCCCCTGTGTCCACGACTCTCCCAGGCTCTTCGGAAACACTGATGCTTACATCCTCCACGACCTAATAAGCTGCCTTTCACAGCTGAGGGAACCGAGGCACAGAGAAGCCAAGGGACTTGCCCACGGCCCCGCCAGAGAGCTGGGACTTCGCTCTCGGCCATCTGGCATCGAAGACTATTAATCCTTGATTTCCTCCCCCAGCATCCTGTGCAAATTGTTGAACGTGTGGGAAAGTTGAAAACTGTACACGAACACCCACCTACCTACGTGCTGAGGCCGACCGAGGGCTGCCTTGCTGGGGCCGCTGAGACTGAGTAACCACAGGGATGTCCCCGAGTCACGAGCTGCTGTGTTTCAGTGGCAAGGACGCCCCCTTGCCTCCCTCCCTGACACCCCGTGAGTTGGGGGAGGCGCAGGCCCAGACATGGGGACCCGGGAGGCCTGTCGAGCAGATGAAGTGGCCTCTGCCTTCGGGGCAGACAAGAGAACACTAAACACCCACCCGACTGGCCCTCAAGGGCACCGCACAGCAGAGGGACCCTCTGCGGCCCTGCCCTGTCCTCTGGCCCCGCCCTGCATCTCTCAGATCTCCCGCTAACTTCTCTGTACTGGGAACTTCTGCTTGAATACCGTCAGCAGCTGTTGCTTGTACCCTAAGGACCCTAATGAATGAGGAAATGCTGGAAAACGAGGTTTGATTTCGACAACAGAAGCGACTGTGAAAGAGGCCCCCGGGCCGGGGCTGGAATGCGGGGCGTCTGGGACGTGCTGGCCCGGTGGGTGTCACATCGCTGAGCCCAGCTTCCCCTCCACGCAGGTGGCCCCCCCATGCCCAGGAGCTGCGGGAGCCCAGCCCCAGGCAGCTGACCCGGTGCTCTCCGTGCCTCTGCCCCGTGGGCTCCCGGTGACGTTGGAGGAGGCAAGGGGAGCCCTGGAGACCCCCCACTGGCCGAGCATCCCCACAGGTCAGTGTTCAGGCCCTGTGCCGGGTCCTCCCCGCACCCCCCTCGTCTTACCCCGGGGTGCAGGGTGACTCTGCCTCTGGCTTCCAGGACCCACAGCCGGGTCAGTGACTGCCCAGGGCTGCTGTCCCTGCCCGGACCTGTGGCAGGCATGCAGTGGGGACAGGCGGGCCCACCGGAGGTCACGAAGAGCTGGTGAGAACTGGGGACAAAGACCCAAAAATTCACGGGAAACGCTGCTCCACAAGGCCCTTCCATGCTTCCCAACAATCCCTCCCACTCTGGGCAAAAACCAAGAGCAAACCCAAGGGAACTGAAGACCAGCGTGGAAGGAAACCCCCACCGTTCGCGTGCGTAGGGAAAGTCATTCTTACTGCGCCCCGTTGCCAGGGCCTCGGACGGACACTGTCTGCTCAGCAGAACTTCTTTCGTTTCATCAAAACGTAGGGCCAGCTGGAGGGAAGGGGTAGCTCGGTGTCCCACACAGCAGGAGAAGCAGGCGACTAAACCCAAGTGAGCTCTTGGCAGTGACTCGTAAGGATGACAAAGACTTTTCTCTCTGTTTTTTGCTTTGTTATGTTTTTTGCGGAGAGAATTTATTTGAACTTTATATCAATGAGTCACATGATAGGCTAATTTCGACCCAACCTACAAACGAGTGTTTCTACAACATACAAATCTTTCAAGAGTCCCCACTGCCGGGAACGGAAAAACGAGGAGACCGAATCCCAGAAGCGGTCAAAGACTTTCAGCGAGTCGACTTCCTCTGCGGAGCTGGAAACGGCAGAGAGCTCCGGTTTCACGCGGGAAGTCGGGCGCACGCCGCTCACGTGCTGCCACAGGGAAGCCCTGCAGCTCTGAAGGGCCGGGGACACCCACCGCGCGGCCACCTTTCGGGAGGGGCTCCAGCCCCTGGTGTCCTGTCACCTTCTCTGGGGTGAGAGGACTGTGTGTGACGATTGAACAGGTTCCTTCACCTCTAATTTTATCTTCAGAAATACAGTCCGAAGGGCTTAGTAACTGACGGATTTCACAAGGGCACTAAATGTCCCTTGCTCTGTGGTGGCCCAGTGGCCTGCTCCATGAAGGAGGACAGGCTGGGGTGGGCAGAGGGCAGGGCCACACTCAGAGGCACGGGCAGGCTTGGGCAGTGTGCCACCCCCGCCCGGCGCAGCATCAGGAGTGGGGGTGTCGCCTGCTTCTTCCCACGTGATGCTCCAGATTTGCTCAGGGATTCAGCTCTGTGGTCCCAGCGACATCTACAATGGCAGTCACCCACAGATTACTGTGGGGCACTCAGGCCCAGGAGGCCAGCCGCGTCTTCATTAACACCTTCAGCCAACAGAGTTGCCTCGGAGTGCAGCTCTGAGCCAGGAGGCCACCTGGAGAAATCACTGAGCTCACACACTGCTGACGGTCATCCCAGACGGGCCGACGCCTAGTCAGCGAGACTGCCCGAAATTCACCTGAAGTGTGCTGCACGAGCCCTTTGGATCCCTCCGCCCCCGCCCCCCCCGGCCCCCCCCCCCCCCGCAATGTGGAGTGAGCAACGGACTGATTCTTTGGGCAACTGAGTTATTCTTCAAATGTCAGTCCCACATAAACACTGAAACCAACTAAAGAGGTTCGGGTATAAATCCACTCTCAATTTACACCCGACTTTTAGGAGTTCAAGTGAGCTGCACTTGAAAATGTCAGGGAGAATTCTTTCATGAGGTTGTGCCTGATGCTGGGGCACACAAGGGACTGAAGTGGCACTTGACAAACCGGGTACCGTGTTCCGAGAGGAGCCGAGCGAAGAGCAGTGAGGGGCACGAGGCGGGGCACCCGGGTGAGCCAGGGTCATGGCACCGGAGACGTCCTCCCACGTGTTAACAAGGACGGAGCGCGCCACGCTGAAGTCTCCCGAAGCTGTAGACCTCAGTGAGCTGGAGTTATGACCGAGGGGGTGTATTTAGGGTGAGTGATTAGATTTGGTGATTTTTTGAAACATTATCATCACGTTCACCCAAGCATTAAGTCATTCCCCCAGTTGTAAGTTAAACACCTTGGTCAGGTACACTGATGACTCCAGGCTCCCCAAATTATGCAGAAATGTCTAAATTTGCATACTTTTTATTCTTATACCTTAAGGGAATTCTCAAATACCTAATCGATAGGCATGAGAGCATGTGTCACTTCAACTCCATTAACATCACATCAAACGTGTATCAGGGACACCGACTAGGAAGTGAGTTGCAGACATGTGACTGGCACTCAACCCTCGTGTTTTAAGGAAGTCGAGTTGCAGAGTGGCCTCTGGGCTGTGGGGTGAGTAGGGGCTAAGCTCTCTCTGTGGCCCCTCCCAGCTCTAGCCTCTCGGGAAGCAGCTCTGTCCATGAGAAACCACGTAAACTCGAAGATAGGACTCTCAACACGGGGCTCTTCACCCAGTCCCAGACTCAGGAGCAGGAACGGGCTACTCGGAGCCCCACCTGCTGCAAGGGGCAAGCAGCTGGGAGAGGGGGAAGAGGCGGAACATGTAGCTGCCTCACATGTCCTGGCCCTACACCTTAGCTTATTCAGTTCTCCCAAGGCTGTGGACGAGGCGCCCGCCTCACAGACACAGGGCAGTGAGGGGGGGAGGAGGGCGTTGGAAGGTCCTGGGTGGGAGCGATATGGTTACCATCACAGGCTAGAGGGAGCCAACACAGGAAGGATGGAGAAGTGGCTGGTTGCTACGTTGGGGACCAGCAACTCCAAGGGCGGGGAGCAGTGGGACCGAGCTTCTCAGGGGCCCCCTAGGGGCTGGTTCCCGGGGTTCAGAGAGGACCATGCTGTCCTGTGGGTGCTGAAATCGTCTAGTTGGGTGTTCCTCCACCCCCAACCTGCCCAGGTACTGGTGCTTTGTGCACCTTTTGTGCCTGCCTGCATCTGACACAGGTCAGGCACAGAGTACGTTTGGAGAAAAAGTAATTCATTTACGAAGAACCAGATAGAGGTTTAAGCCCTTGTTTCTAGGTGTCACTGGGGCAACGTTGCAACAGGTGAACCTGGGAAAGGCACCCCAGTTTGCACCTCTGGTTCTTCGTCTGGAAATTCAGGGGTGGGGGCAGCGATCTCTGGACGGTAACCAACGCGGTGGGACCCTTATTGACAGCAGATCACCAGGGGCCCAGGTTTAGGGGTCAGTTAGCACAAGCAGCTCCAGACAAGAGTCAGGAAACCATAAATTCGTGCCGGGATGAGCACCTACCCACCGATGGCCTTGAGCACAAGATCACACCCCACGGCACAGCCCTAGGAACCAAGGTGGCAGCTCCCACCCCAGCTAGGCAGGCTCAGCCGAATTCACGAAAACATTCCAAGAGAAAACCAGGGCAGAGACTTGCATAACCTCATCCTGTATGCAAATCCACCCCGGATTAATCTGTGAACGTAATGCATGTTGTCTCCTGGCTCTGAAGAGATTTAAAGAAAATCTTGTAAAATCAATCTTTTGATATTTGATTTAAGACTCAGCCAAGACTTGGCAGGGCAGGAAGGCATGCTCTGGGGTCAGGTTCTCTGGCTTGACAAGGGTCTGCTTCACACAGGTGGATGCGCCGTCGCATCTCCAGAAGGGGTCGGGGAAGGCCTGTGCGTGTCGCTGTGCACACATCCTGTAGCTCAAGGGAAAAACCGTGTGAAGGCACACTGAACGCTAATTAATGGCTGCAGGCTAAGTATTTTGGAAAAACTATGGATGATGGTAGTTTACTTTGAAATGTATTAAAAAAAAGAGGAGCTAATGGCAGAATCGGCGGGAAGAGAGATGAATGAACACAGTAAAACGTTAACGGCAGAACCTAGCTGGTGGCTATACCAGTGTTCACCGTGACATTATTTCAAATCCAACATGCATCTGACAACTTTCCTAAGAAGATGACGGAAAGATGTTAAATAAAGAAAAATTAACATCAGGAAGAGACATTCAGAGACGCAGCCCATTTGTCTTTCGAGACTACCATGATTTTTAAAAAGTACTTTTACGCGCACTCACGAAAGGCAAGGAGGCAAAAGGGAATGTCTTTTACTAATGTTTCTCACACATTTTAGTTTCTGTGAGGATGTTTCCCTTTCCTGACAATCATCGCGAGGAGAAATAAAACCGTGTCTCCATGTGTCCATGTGTGTATGTCAAAAAAATGTCCTGAGGACTATTAAGGATGAAAGCTTATCAGAATATAGGGTGGCGGCATGTTTTCAGTAAGGGAGCACACAGCACAGGCCTTGGAGACATCGCTGAGTCTTGCACTTTCTGTCATCCTCACAAAGAGGCAAAAGGAACAAGAGAAAACAGCCAAGTGTCCCCAGCCAGTCAAGGACAAGAGTTCCCTCCCTCCAGCCGACCCTCAAGGCTTGACTGGGACCCCTGAGCCCCACTGGGGGAAGGCTGCCAGCGCTGTTGATGGGGAGGGCACAGAGTGGGGGTGTCCTGGGTGCTGGGGGTGTCCTGGCTTTTCCAAGGGGAGGGGGCATCAAACTCTCCGGAAGCGGAGATGCCTCTTGCCAACGCTTGCTCCTGCTGTCTGCGGAGACACTCCGCCAGGAAACCGCATCTTCAAACATTCGAGAAGAAACAGACAGAATGGCCAATGGCCCAGCGGCAAACTTAATCCTTCTCCATGGCCCAAGAGTACTGATTCACTTTAATTGAAGAATCTGAGAGGTGATTTATGCAATGGAGCACTTGAAAATCAGCGGGGTGGCATCCTGCTGCCTCCCAACAGCAGGGGCGCAGGTTGCGCGCCCACTGCGGGGTCACTGTGAGGACGTGTTGTCCTCTTCAGCAGGCAGGTGACCCTGGGGCACACGCCACATGTGTACCAAGGTATGGGTATGTTCAGGACGGAACCAGCACAGGTGTCTGCTCAGCTCGCTTACCAACAATAAAAATAACACAGCTCCAGGAATGGCTTATTTTACCTTGTACATTTTCCCATGACTGAGAACCTAACCCTTTGTTAGTGACACTATTTGTTAGTCAAAATACACGCGCTGTAACCTAGGCATATACAGGCGCTCTTCGGGAGCGCTGTGCTAATTAATGGACTCCCTTGGGTCAACAGCTTCTGGTAAACAGCATGATGAAATATTAGCCTAGAAGACAACCCCGCAGTTAATGGCTCAGATTACTTTCTGGTGAGTTCCTCAACCTCGGGACCCAGAGGAGACAAGTCCCACCTGGATTCACTCGGCCCGGGACTCAGGTCACAGGGTCCTGGAGGCAGGTGTCAGCCCAACAGTCCCTGTGTGCTCATCCCGCACCGGGAAGGAAAGCGAACCTGCTCCGGCTCCGGCTCCTGGGCTGCAGCTGTGCCAGGGCAGACCACAAACTCTGCCTCTGCCTCTTGTCGCCGCGCCCTTGGAAGGAGCGCTGGACAGAGTTTTTGATGCACTTTGAGGGCCTCTTATGGATGTGATCAGAAATTCGGTCACTGAGGCATCAGCCCACAGCCCTCCGAGGGCTGGAACCAGAGCCACCACAGGGTGGGGTCACTGCCAAGGGACAAGGAGAAGCCGCGCACGAAGTCCAGGCAGACGCAGAGCGTGAACCCGGATTCCAGGTGGTGTCGGGCCCGCATCAGAGGTGACCAGGGGTGACGCTCTCTCACGGGGCGTCCCTGTCATTCTCTAGGGGAGGGGAGACACTCATTTTCTGGAAAATACCGGACAGTAAATAAATATGTCATGTTCTGTCACACTGCGCAGCTCCGGTGTGACAGCAATCAGAGGTCACGTGCACAGAGAGGAGTGTGGCTGTGTCTCAAGAAACATATTTGGGGACAATGACATTTGAATTTCATATAATTTTCATGTGTCGTGAAATATTAATATTCTTCATTTTTCCAACCACTTCAACTTGTGAAACTATTCTTAGCTCGTGGGCGGCATGGACACCGACCAGTGCCAAGGCTTGTCCCCAGGCCACCGTCCACCGACCGGCCCGGGCGAGCCGCTGCGGGGAGTTGCTGTCGGTGACGGATGTGAGCTGCCTTCCCTGCCAGCAAAGAGCATGCCCTTCCGTGTGGCAAGAGCAACGGCAGCTCTCATGGATTCAGTCCAGATGATTGGCCTAGACTGCGATGCTGGCATTACTGCCTGGCTTGTGGCTTTAAAAACAAGGCCAGGAGAGGAAAAACCTGCCCAAGACCCCATGGGGGGTCTGGGGTACATGTCGGGGTTGTGGGGTAGGTGTCGGGGTTATTCCCAGCTCAGCCCACTAAGCTGGAGGCTTCCCTGAGAAGTGCCTAACTTGGATGCCCTGGAGGTTTTCTCCCAGATGCCTCGTGTGCTCTGAGCACATCCGCTGGAGAGGCTGCAGGTAGAGCTACTCCACCCCCTCCTGCCCCACGGCCCACCCCCACCCCCAGTGCTGTTGCAGCAACGCATGCGCCTGGCAGGGGACACAGTGCTCCCGCCAACAAGGCAGGAGCTTTTCTTTGTGGGAACGCTGATGCTCCGATCGTTCACCGGGGCGCTGGGGGCTGTGAAGGAAGAAAAGGGAAATGACTGGACTGCCGAAGTTTAGGTGTTGGCTCTTCCCTGAGCAACACAGACAGAAAGCACGGCAGTGAGAAGGCAAGACTTGTAACCTTAGTTCTTGGGCTTGATGGAAATACACAGAGACACACACACACAGGCAAACAGACACACAAACACAGACACAGATATACACACAGACAGACAGCCCTCCCCCGCCCCACCCTGGGGCATGCCAGGCTCTTCATCAGGAAGGCACGGGCAACAGTGAACAGGTGAGAACTGCAGGTGTGGCGGGAGGAAGGAAAGGAGAGTTGCATGGCTCGGGGCCGCGGGAACCACTGAACTCTCACAGTGGGAACTAGACAGGAGGGAGGGAACTGGGGCCGGAGCCGGGCATTACAGACTCAGCCTTCCTCCATCAGCTGTCCCCAGCGGACATCAGGGAGCCTGCTGCCCCGACCTTCTCAGTCAGCACCTGCCTGTGGACTTCCTCTCTACCACCACCTCCACTGCACACCCGCTCTCTCTTTCTCCTCCCAGAAATGGTTCCAGATCTCTACTCGATCACAGTGCCCACGGCACAGAGCGGGCTTCTCAACCTCAGCACCTGGACTTGGGGGCTGGGTCATCCTGGGTTGTACAGGACGCCCTGAAGAAAGGGGCGGGGGGCACCTCCCCCTCTGGCTCTTCCCCTCTCTCTGCCTCAGTCCCTCCTGAAAGAATAACAAAGGGCCTCCCACACACAGACAGCCCGCGCAGTCTGTTGTGAGCTGGGGTCTGGGCGCCCCTGCCATTCAGCTGCTCCCAGGATGCACCGGGGAGGCGCTGTCCCCAGTGCTGATGCTGTCCCTTCGAAGAGACTCCTTCCAGAGACTCAGGAGCTGAGAGCCGCCCTGTTCGAGGCCCCGCTGGGCTCTGGCAGGGAGGGTGTCCATGGCGGCGCCGGCAGACGAGACTTTCCACCTCCTATTCTCTGTGCACAACTCTAGGGCCTTTACAAGCCCAGCAAGAATGGAATTGCAGTGTTCTCCCCAATCTGCCAATGACCAGATGGAGCTTCGGGGGCAGAACTAAGCAGCTTTGAAGGAAACAAAGAAATGAAGTTTTACATGCTGTTACTTGCATATGTCCACAACTCCTCCAGGTGTTCCCCTCAGGGCGCACTTGTGGCCAGCTCGGCATGCAGCCCTCACTGCCCCTCTGGACCTCCATGGGGACCCTCCTCTCTGGGCCCTGTCCCAGGAGGGCTCCAGAGGCTGGGCCGCAGGAAGCCTCGGCTCACACCCAGAGCCCGGCCAATGGCTCTGGGCTCTCCCAGCAGGGTTACAAAACCCGCCGAGGCAAAGACTTCGGATAAACACGTCACTAGGTGCGGGTGTGTTTTCTGAAAGACCTTCAGCTGGTAGCCAGCTGGCACAAGTCACACTTCCAACCTTTCGAGGGGTCGCAGTCCACTAGTGGGCCCCCACAGATCCAGCCGCTGGAACCCACCTGCTGCTCACAAATGTGGGCTCGGCCAGGGTGCCAGGCTCAGGGACGGGCACCGCACAGCATCCCAGAAGCAAGGCCTCTGTCCCCCGGCCACGGCAGGGAGCTGGCTGTGTGCGGGCAGGAGATGCCTGTGTGTGTGTACACACACTTGTGACTGTTTTAATTCCGCGTATTCGGATGATGAGACATGGCATGGATAATCCGTTATTGGCTCGCGCTGGGCCTGGCACGACTTCTACTTTCGCACCAAATGGCTCCTTTGATTCTCGGGCGGGGGACGCTCATGGGCCTTTTCATTTGGCGACAACGCCAACTGTGCGGGGGAAGAACCCAGCGTGGCCCAGAGGAAGCGCGGAGGAAACGGTGGCTTCCTTCTCGGTGGGTAGAAATAAGCAGATTATTTTTTAAAAGGCCACGTTCAAAGCACAACCATAATAAGCAAGTTCGCAGCCCCTTCAAAATCTGCATCCCGCACGTTCTCGTTCCTGCAACGCATGGGCCGAGGAGCGATGAGCTCCGCCTGCAAGTCCGACGTCTGGTTATCCCCATCCGGAGGCCACCGCCAGCCTTTCATGTCCACCCGGGAGCAAACGTGCCAGCGGCCGAGGAGCCGCAGGGTCCCGTCCCGGCCACGGCGCAAACTCGCCGTCCCTACCCCGGCTGCTCGGGGTCTTACATTCTCCACCTGCAAGATGCAGGGTTGACAAACGGCTAAGATTTCTTCCTACTCAAACATTTGATGGTTGCATCTCTCTAATGACTTGATGCAAACAACCACATAAAAAATCCACACTTTCAACTCCTGTTCAACTGTAAGAAAAATAATGCCTACCCAACTAATAAGGGAACGGAATCAGAGACGGAGATATGTTTTCACACTATCTGTCAGGAATTAAAGCTCAAACTTGACATGTGCATGGGTGAGGCAGACCCAGGGCGCGGGGTGGGGCTGTGGGACCCCAAGGGCACGCGTCCCTCTGTGGAAGGCGACTTCTCAGCTCTGGTCTAATGCAAGAACACAAGTCTCCACACCATCGAGAGAAGTCAGAAACCCATACTCTTCTGCCAGAGCTCCTGACGTCTCACCCGGAGTGGAAGCGCTGGCCAACCAGGGAACAACCCTGTCCCCTGCTCAGGCCGGTCCTCCTCCCGGATGAGACCACGCCCTCCTGTGGCTTCCATCAGCCCCTCCAGGCTGAGGGCTCCCCAGCCTGGACCTCCAGCTCGGCTCCCACAGCAGGACCTCGGGGTCATGAATGCAGCAGCTCCCGGGACTTCCCTGTGGACACCGGGGGATCTCGATGGCACCGATCTGCATGCTGTTGGTTTCTCCCCACAGCCTTCAAGGACTGAGCTGTGGGTGCGGGTAAAGCGGGCCCCAAAGGAGGGCCTGAAAGGATGCAGACTCAGACCACTGTGCGGGTGACCTGCCAGAGAGCGGTCCCCTCCTCCGGCTAAATGCCCTAGGCCATGCTCCTCGCCACTGCTTGTTTCTGAAGTGTCCTCGAGAGTGAGGGACAAGGCCAGTGACAGGAACCACGCACCACCCCAGCAAACTCTCGTCCTCCTACCCAGAACAGGGAGCCAGTTTTCCGGGCGGGGTGCAGTTCTATTTACATACTCCCCCATTTACAGTTATTTGCGTTTCATGTATTTTGGGGTTAAAATACAGGTTGGATAATCAGGAATTGATGGTGCTGTTTCTCCAAAAAACAAACAAAAAAACCAGGTGAATGTGTGGTTGGGTGTCCCCTGCCCCACACCAGAGGCTGGCATTTGGAACAGAAACAGGACTGGCACGTGTCCTCTGAGGCAGCCCCACACCAGCAGCGCCCACTGCCAGAGCCCCTCAGTCCTTCACACTGCGATTAAATGTCAAAGGCGCGCACAGAGAGGAAACAAGGTTTTAACTAGCAAGGGAAAAAAACCCTGTAAGTTTCATGCTTTAGCCCAATTCAGGAGCCCACAAAAGCAGTTCAGGTTTCTCCCTAAAATCCCTTTCACGATCTATGAAGCTCGCTTCTCGGGTTCTAAACCCTAAAGCTGTGCAAAACTGTCAAAACAGCCAAGCTTGGCGGGAGGACCCTTCCATTTTAGTAAGTCCCTTCCCAGCACGAGACCCAAAGCTGGGAACTGTGTGGGACAGGGCTACCTCCTGAACCGAAATAAAAGTGGTTTCTTCAGGGATTTGCATGATTCTTGTATTTTAGGATGAGTTCTTAGCATTTTTGTCCCAAACTTAAGGGACTGGAAAGGGCACTGGGCCACTCGGGGTATTCAGCCCCTTCCCACGCCTCCCGGTGTGACACTGAGGTCACTTCCCTTCAGCGACGTGTCCTTCGGCTCTGCCCCAAAGGCGCCTGGTCTGCTCATCCCCACCACCTGCCCCACAAAGCCCACTCAGGGTGTGGACGTGTTGGGGTGGAGGCCCCGTGGTGGGCACTGGAAGTGCCAGGGACGGGTGGCGGGTTGATCCCACCGAGGTTCACAGATATTTCAACGACCAGTCACTGGAAGTAAAGGAGGAGCTGGTCACTAAGTGCCTCCGGTGTCCACTTCACAGGGACGAATGGCTGGGCCTTCTTTTCTCCAAGATCAGGCAAGTGCAGATGGTCTGATCCCTGAGCAAGGCCAGGCCTGGCTAATCACACTCCTGAGCGAATCCCCGGGACGCCCCGCCCAGTTCCACTGTCCCGGCATTCCTGGTCTTCCCGCCATCAGTTTGACCTCCACAAGGATGCGTTCACATGGACAACAGTCTCCTGCGTGGGATTTTTGTTATGTTATTCTATTTGTGACCATTGGAAAGGAAAAGTTGAAAATTTTACACATAATTTAAAAATAATTTAGGGGACACAGTATTCCTTATCGAAAACTTTGGTTTCTCAAACAAAATGAGCTCACTCTGTCGGGCCACATGTAGGGTGACCCGTGTCCGCCCTGCGCAGGGCCCGCGGCACAGCTGTGACTGATGCTGGGGTGTCTCGGACGCAGGAGTCCAGCATCCGACCCTATTGGGAGTCGTGGCGGGAGGAAGCACGAGACACCGGTCCTCGGGCCCACCCACGAACAGCAACCATAAACCCCGCTGATGCATCTCTCCGCCATTCCCCCTTCCTGCCCCCTGGCGGCCGGCGGCAGAGTCCTTTGTCCCCAGGTTCCGCTGGCTGTGCTGGGCCTGGGCCGCCACCACACTTGGGCAGATCTATTCTGCTCCAGGAGTCCTCTCCCCTTGGTCCTCCACAGACTCATTCATCTTCCTCTCCCCTTGAAGCTCTGCCGAGTGACTGACTTTCAAATCCCTAAATCACACAGAGTGCTAATGGATGTTAATGGCTTCCCCGACTATTTAAATTTTAAATGGAAACTCCTATAGGTACCTTGGAAGCCAGGAGA